>PVJI01004462.1:23830-108174 GCA_004026765.1 Micronycteris hirsuta | reverse complement strand
GCCTAGCAGGGCACCGGGAATGACTGGTAGTTTAGGTGGCTGAAGGAATGAATAAATGGATGAACTGTGTCTGAAGCACAGCAGATAATCCCACAATGTTCACTGAATTTATTAAGAAGAAAGCTTACTTCCTACTTTATTCATTACGTGAAATTCTATGTAACACAAATCCTATGTTGAAGTAGGTATTGCAAACTCCACTTACATCCATAAAGCTCGCCTCTATGACATGTGCTGTGTCACCAGTAGTACCTAAGGTGGCTGTGACTGACAATTAAATTAGTGTCCCTTCATATTCTCTTTATCAGCATATTTTTCTCTTCTGCACCGTTACAGTGCCAACCAGCACATCCATGTGTGACAGAGCTAAAGAGATGACCATGCCTGTTCTAGAACCCCGAATTTGTTCTCTATTAATTCACCTCAAATAAATACATAAATAAAAGCCTCACCATTGGCAGGTGTCTCTAGGGGCTGCTGCGTAGGGCTTCCCTGGTCTTCATTTTCCTCAGGATTTTCAGCGGACTTGGACGGCCGTTTCCTTAGGGCCATCTCTTCGCCCACCATCGTGCTATCTAGGAGAGAAGATGTGAAAAGCTCTGAGCTCGGTATCTGGTTTGGGCAAATTACACGATCTCACCACATTAGAGGAGGTGAAAAATGATGGTATCTTCTCCTCCTTCTGTTTTACTTTGACCACGTTTAAGCATTTTCTGAGTACAAGATATTGTAACAAGCACGAAGAAATGAGTCCCCTTAAAGTAACTGACTGGTTTCAAAGGCCCTTACGTAAACATAGCCCTCATTCTTAAAGAACAATTTAATTGAACAAACAAGGCATACC
The DNA here is from genome assembly GCA_004026765.1 of Micronycteris hirsuta. NCBI lineage: Eukaryota > Metazoa > Chordata > Mammalia > Chiroptera > Phyllostomidae > Micronycteris > Micronycteris hirsuta. Next base: position 107,330 of record PVJI01004462.1, on the reverse strand, counting down.
TACATGAAAAATTAAGACTTCAATAATAAAAGGTAAGTACAAAGATGCCGCAAGGTAGAGCCCAATTAGCCAAGTCAATGGTGAAAACAATGCATCTGAACCCCGTCTTGAAGGACGAGAACAGGGCACTCACGAGTAAGAAAGGGTTAGAACAAGATCCTCAGAAGCCCTGTTCAAGGGACCACAGCTGACCGGGACTAGACCTGCTAAGTACCCTGCTGGGTGCTTTCTGCGTTCCCATCTAATCTTCACAGCAACTCTGCAAAAAAGATGTCACTACTCCCCGTTCACACAGGAGAAAAAACAAGACTCAAAGCACTTACTGTCGGGGCCCGCCACCCCCCCCCCACCCCAGGAGTGTACCTGCAGTTGTACAAGTTGGGTTTGCCAGGAATGCACACCATGGGAACTGCGGGGCGACTCAGTAAGAGAGCATTAGAAATGACTTAGGATTTGGGACTTGGCTAGGTGATTTTGGGGGCGAGTCCAAAGAGGCAGAGGTTCACTGTGGCTTGGGTGCTGTCAGAAAGCCAAGGCAAGTCTATGATTGGGTTTCCCAACCAATCTCTATGGGAAGGCCCCCTCAAGGGAGGCTAAGGCTGAACTGGCAAAGCAGAAACCATCGCTGATGTTAGTCTGGGGAGAAGGATGCTGGAAATGTTGGGATTTGGACAATGTTCAGTTTTTGTTTGTGTTCAGATGTGATGATGGCACGGACTTGTTTTTGTCTTGATCCACTGTGGTCACAGAATGGCCTTTTCTGATATGATGGTCAGTGAAATTGTTTGTGTTCAATAAAACACCGAAAACGAGCTTTAAGTGCCAGGCTTGCAGCAACGCCAAGGCCTCCGACGGCCCTGGTGCAGCTCCTGGGAGCCCCGGGCCGCTTCCTCCTACCACTGCAGTGACCAGGGGAGACCACACCACTAACAATGGGGCCAAATTCAAGCCAAGGTCCCAATGGAACTGCAAACGCCATTACTTCCATTAAAAAAAAAACTGATAAAACAGAAATACGATGAGGGGGAAACCTAGAAAAGAGCTGGAAGCAAACTGTAAAGACCTAAGAAATTAGGACTTTTCTCCAGTCAGGCAGTGGTGAGCCATTTTAAGCCAAAACTATGATTCAAGTCAAAGTGTGGACAGATCAATGTCAAGACAGACCAGGGTTGACTCCAAATCAGTGTTTTACACTGTATGAAGTTTCCATTAGTGTGGAGCAAAAAGAAAAATAATAAAATACTCACTATGTTATGTTTAAAGCTACATATTTTCAAATTCTGTCATACTCTTTCTAAGCTTTTAGGTTAAAATGTCCTGTTCTGTATGAAGTGTAGTACATGGTGAGTTTGACTGTTTCCTTAAACATTGCTGCTTGGCAAAGTAAAAATCTGACAAATATGGATCAGCCTCCCCCTGACGTTTTTTCTGAAACTGAACAAATGAAATAATTACGGAAGAGTGGGTGCGTATGTCAAGTAGAAATTTGAGGAAACCAGTGAGATTCAATTAAGAGGAACCTAGGAAAGAGGTCAAGGCAACTGACGAATCTGTAAGTCATTTGTGTGACAGTGACAGAGGAAGCCAGATGATCTGATTCTTCAACAGAAAAGATCGGAGAAGTGAGAACAGACAACTGACCTCTGAGGGATGCCCTCAAAGTAAGATATCAAGAAGTAGAAATCAGGGAAGAAAACAACAGAGATAGAAAGATGCAGAAAGAACCAAGATGTTTCCAAAAGGAAGAAATTATATAGGGGATAAAGCAGATTAAAAGCAGAGACTCTACTTTTGAGTGCTCATGTGCTTTATACATGTATGATGTATTTTAATCTCAATATAATCTTCAAGGCAGTTACTCTTCTTATTTTATTCCTCAGATAATGTCTTTGGTCTCCATGTCTTCTATGACGCCCTTTCCTGTCTCTAGAAAGCCCGTTCTCCTCTGCCCGGTCTTTATCTAGCTAACCCACTCACCTCCCAAGCAAGAGTCACAGCCAGAGCTGCAGGATCAGCAGCAGCAACAACGGCAGCTTCGACGAAGCGAGCAGCTATTACGCACCTACCAGACTCTGGGCTGCTAAGTCCTTTACATGTTGTTCTTAAACCTTTACAAACTTAGAATGTAGGTATTATCCTCATGTTACGGATGAGGAAAATATAGTTTGGAGAAGTGACTTCACTGGCCCCAAATCATATACCTCTCCAACAGCAGAACTGGGACTCAAACCCAGAACCGTCGGATTCCACGGCCTCCCCTGGAACCACGGACTGCCTGGCTTGCGTCCTCTGCTGCGGTTGCTTTGACCCACCCCTGTCATCCCCCGTTCCTCGGCGCTCCCACTGCACGCTGTGAATCCCTTACCACCATAGCCAGAGGGCAGTGCTGTTCCCTCTGACAGGAGCACAAAGCTTCTCAGGGACAGGGACTACATGCTGTCTACTCTCTGAATGCCCAAAATCTAGCGGGGAGTCTCGGGAGCAGAAAAGGCAGGCATGTCAGCAGTACCACAACCAGTTACTCTAAGGAAAAAGACACAGAGCTCTACGCTTAGAGAATCGAGAGGGAACCACGTGTTGGGAGGCAGCCAATGAGCATTGTCTTTGCCATTGACAGCTTCGCACATCCTGCTCAACAGTGAGATTTACAACTGCTCTTCACTGCAGGGGACAGTCCCCAAGACTCCTGAAGGCATGCACAAACTACTCCAAATATTTCAGTAACTGAAAGAAACAATGATACATTTATCACACAAAGCAAACAACACGGGCGAATGAAAACAATCACTTTGGTTTCAGCCGAGACTCTCAACTCAGTGAGAAAATCAGTTATCTTGTGCTGATTAAAAATCACTAATTAAGAGGTGAAAAATAATAAGCCAAGTTTGACAAATAAATGATGTTTAACAGGAAAAAAAAAATTAAGCCTGGGTATTCTGTAGAAAAATTACGTCCTTGGTCATGAAACTAGGAAACATTGGCCCAATCTAGGGAACAAAGCCCACGTCAAAAGCTAGGACGCAGGTACTGAGTTTGCACAATCATATCACCACAATGTAATCTGCTGGAGAGGTGAGCCGAAGAAGGAAACACTAACGTAACACAACCTTTACCATAGGCTACACTGACGTCGCTGACCTCCAACTCCTCTATTAGCAACAAGTGAGAACTGTACCGCAGTAAAAAAGCACAGGATTTGGTATCAGAACACGGTGGTTTACGACTTTGCTCTGTCACACCAGTTTCTTCATCTAGAAAATGAAGATAAATCCTACTGCAGTTTATCATCACAAAAAAGTAAACCAGTGCACACTACAGTGCCAACATTTTATTAACAACCAAGTGTAAAGAATCACGTGATCTGCCCTTCCTGGTGCGGCTCAGTGGATTGAGCACCGGCCTGCGAACCAAAGGGTCACTGGTTTGATTCCCAGTCAGGGCACGTGCCTGGGTTGCGGGCCAGGTCCCCAGTTGGGGGCGCGCAAGAGGCAACCACATACTGATGTTTCTCTCCTTCTTTTTCTCCTTCCCTTCCCCTCTGTCTAAAAAGAAATAAAATCTTCATAAAAAAAGAACCAAGGGATCTGATAGCCACACGCGTACTTCCTGTGTGCTAAGTGACATGGTCAAACACTAAGCCATGTCATCCTCCATTCTTTTTGTTTGCTCTACGGAGTGCTAAATGAGGGTAAATAAAGTGCTGTTATTACACACTTCCTCAAGGGCAGCTCAAACACCACGTGGTTTCCAAGATAATATTAACATTTTATTGTTGTCAGATGTTAGGAAGGACAACTACTACTTAAAGTGGCTCACCTCAATCCCGACCAAATGCCCGGACCATGTAAGTAGTAAAATGATGAGCTGATGTCCGCACTGAGCTCCTCCTGCCCTGCACATGCGCTAATGGTGTAGAACTCTTATGTAAAATATGGAGGCAAATTCTAGCAATGCTCAGCTCAACTGTTCCCTCTCGAGACAGAAGGATCATTTTAGCCTCTGTGTGGAAAGCAGACCATGAGGTCAAGAGCACCAGCAAGGGGCCAGTGAGCAGACTCCTGCACTCACTCAGATGAGAGATCGTGGAGAGCTGACCTTTTGACCGCTCATCTAAAATAGGACTGAGTCTAGCCCCTTACCAATCTAGACACTTGCTAGGCAAACTACTTGAGCTGTTGCTAAGTCACAGATTCAGACTGTAATTAATTCTCAATGGTGTCTCTGTGCTAACATGGACCACTGCCCTTATGTGAGGTGTACCACGGTTAACACGGGACCTTCAAGGGGGGTCATTCTCCTTGTTTCCTATCACCTCCAGGTCACGTTCCTCCTCCCAGCCAGATGATCACAACGGATACCTCTCCTGTGGCAAGTATGTGTGGTCTTCCTGGTCACCCGCTTCGTTCGCTGAGGAGGTGGACACCTCACTCACGCACTCTCCCTCCCACTAACCCTTCCACACTTCTTTTACATCGTCGTCCATGTACAGAGACAACACTCTGGCCTCCAATCCCGACTTTCTCCATCTCAAACAAGCTGTTCCTAGGACCCAGTCACACCCTCCCAGAATGTACTGTTACCAACAACTGCGCCATGCCCATAATTCTGATTTCCAGCACCGAATCCTCAGACCACCACCAGTTCACTTACTCTGGTATCTCCACACCAATTCTTTACTCCCTTCTCCTCGCACCAGCCCACAGTTCTCTGAGCTCTAGGCTCATATCCAAACGCCTACTTGACACCTTCACATAGATGTCTTGTAGGCATCTCAAACTTAACATGACCAGAAGTGAACTACTGATGTCCCCTCCAATTCCACTCTCCTCAATGCCTTCCCCATCTCTGCTAATGGAACTAACAGTCAATCTGTGCAGATTTGAAAAAGAAAAAGAAAAAAACTTGGAAGTCATCCTTGGTTCTTTACTCTCCCTTATCCAATCCAACAGCAAGTTCATTAGACTCTGCCTTCAGAATACACACCCAGTTCTAACCTCTTCTCACCATATCCACCCCCTTCACCACAGTCTAAACCACTGTCACCTCACCGTACTAGCCTCCCACTGGACTGGCTCCCTTTTCTCCCTTCTGCTCCCTTCTCCCTTCTTACCAGGGCATCCAGAGTAATCCTTTTAAAAGGTAAGTCAGAGCAAGTCACTTCCCAGCTCCAAACCCTTCCTCACCTTTATCTAGTAACTCTCGCCCATCCCTCACTCACCTCCTGGCCCCTCCCCCAACCCCTCCCCCTCCTGCTACAATCCTCACTGGCTCTATAGTTACTCTGGCCTTTTGCTATTTCTTGAGCAAGCCAAGCTCATTCCCACAGACACCCTCAACGCTTTCTCCTTCACTTCATTCACGTTCTCTGCTCAAATGCCCCCTCCTCAGGGACTCCCCCATCTCCCCCAACTAAAAATACTCTCATACCCCATCATTCTTATTCGTTACCCTGCTTCATTTCCCTTCAAAGCACTTACTGCCCAGTACATTACAGCACCTACTATCTATCCACCCCACAGGACTGTAACCCTGTGAAAAGTAGAACTTTGTCTCCTTCGCCATTGTACCCAAGTATCTAGACCATGCCTGGAATGCCGTCTGCACCAAATACGCAGTTGTTGAATTAATTAATAAACAGGTACCAAGCATTTTCACATACATTACGGAAATAAAACAACTGCCCTTCACATAGCTGTGAAACCATCATTAATAGGCTACTATAACAGTTGGAACTGATGTTCCCTTTTCCTTCTAACTTTACCCATCAACATTAAAAGATCAACATAAAACAGTTAATGAAGACATTGACCTGGTTTGGGACTTACGTTGTAGGTATACATGTAAAAATGATCTGCTCTAGAGCTTAAGGCTTTTCATCGACACCTGCCAACTCTACATTTAACTAAGAGACTCTGGAAAACAATTTGCTGACCATGCCATGCCCTCGATCCACCGGAAACCTCGCAACCTGGAGACTCTTCTCTCCTGGAACAACTCAAGTGATGAGAACACACGTTATGAGAACTGGAAGTCCCCTTCGTGCGTGCTCATTATTGGCTTCACGCTTAGACCCATGAGTACACGATGTCCTTTAAACGCTAACACTGACCTTACGCTGGGGTGATCCCACCCCCATTTTTGAACAGCAAAAAGTAGTGACTGCCAGAAGCATAATTGTAAATGACAGCAAAGAAAGAAAACTTTAAAAAAAGTGCCAACCAACATTAAAAAAAGAGAGCACACACACAGGGGGTTTCATTGCTGTTGTCGGTTGGTGTGGGCAAAGAAGCTGTGTTCCTTACGCATCACCCAACACATCCCTGCATCAAAGCAGACCTTGGCTGAGGTTCATGCTCTGGTGACCTTGGCACATCTTGAAAAGGTTGTGGAAGTCTAAACATAAAAGGCAAGACCCGGCTGGATGGCTCAAAACTGTCCCACAGACAAAAGGCTTGTGGGTTCGGTCCAGTGGGGGCATGTGTGGGGAGGCTGCACAGGAGGCTGGCGATCCGTGTTTCTCCCCCGCTCCCCCTTAAATCAATGAATGTATCCTCGGGTGAGGATTTAAAAACAAAAATAAATAAATAAATAAATAAAATAAAAAATATAGAAGGCAATTTGCACCAATTTTTTGTTAACGTCCTAACACTTCAAAGATATGTGCCAATCAATGATCTGAAAATAAAACTCATGTATGTTAAGAACTTCTTTCTACAACATCAGGTGAATGTGTTGTAATAGTAGAGGTCTACCCCAGTAAATTGTGCACATGTGCACACACAGACACACACAGACACACACACACACACACAATGTGTCAAGAGAGGAGATAAACAAGTCCTCGTGGAGGAGGTGACATTAGAGCCAGAGGTGAAAGAAGAAAGAGACACGCAAGCAGGATGGGAAGAGAGCACGCTATGGAAAACCATGAACGGGTGCAGACCTTGTTCATGTTTCAGTGACCTTGGCCCATCTTTCAAAGGCTGTGGCATTTTAAACACAGAAGGCAAAGCCATTTGCCTAAATTTTTTTTTCAAGCATTATTTCAAACATTTCATTGAGGTCTAATGTGTGCCAGGACCTGGGATACACAGATTCCGTGACCTCCGGAAGTGAAAATCTAGTGGGCAAAAGACATAAAAATGTGATTATAACACCTAGTGGCATCAGAGAACAGTAGCTGAGTATCAGAGTATGAAGGGAATTCAGCCCGCTGGCCACATGAGCTCAGGGGCAATTAGAAAAGGTTTCCTGAAGAAGGGAGGATTTAGTTTAAATCTTAAAGGAGGAGAAGGAATAAGGCTGAGCACAGGGTATAGGGAAGGGCAAGGACAAAAGGTCAAGGGCCCACAGGAGCCATTCCAGGCAGTCTGGAACTTAACACACAAACGAGGAGCTGGCGGAGTTTTTTAAACAACAGGGTGACTTGATATTTGTTGTTTAGTAAGATGACTCAGGTGGCAGCATGGCAGATGTGCTAGAGAAAGCAGATATTTGCAGGGAGAACACGGAGCTCACACGGAGTATGATATAGGTGTAAAGCAAGGCTCAAATGACAGGAGTTTACTAATGAACAAAGGATTTCATGAAGAAAGCGGAGATAAGAGAGATAAATTTACAAACATTAAGCTGAGGCATCTATGAGCTATTCAGGTGCCTACATCCAGGAGGCAGCTGGAAATACAGATCCCAAGTAAGTTTTCTAACTCAGCCAAGGCCACGGGTACGCCATTAAACTAAGCAACTACAGAAGAGAAAGGAGTGGATAAGATTGCTATCATGTGCATGTGGATCGGCCAAGTGACAACCACCAATAAGCAGATGAATATACAAGTCTGGACCGAAGATGGGAATCTGGGATTCGCTGGTGCAGCAGCTAAGGCCAATAAGGCACAGGAAGGAGATCTCGCAGGCAGACCGTAAATCAAGAGATTACCTAGGAAATAACAAAGCCAACATTAACCTTACACTTACTATGGCTCATTTAATCCTCACAACCACATATGCAGTAGACAGGTACTATTACCCTATTCTGCAGGGGGTTAAGCAATTTCCCCCATATTATAAGACAATTAAGGAACAATAAAAAAGCAAGGCTAGGAAAGATGAGAGGAGAACCAGGAGCAAGCAATGTTCAAAATCAAGTTAAACAATTCAAGAGGTAACCCATGGCCAATATCATGGAAAATGTAAACAGGACCAAAAAAATGGAAAAAATAAAAAGAAGGGTAACACATGGGATATTTCACAATTTGGGGACAGTAATAGCTACAATTTACTTCTATGCTTAGTTCAGGAAAGACAAAGAAATATATTGGATTGGGTTGCAAAATGGGCTGAGGAAGTGAAAACACTAATCATGAGACTAGTCTTTCAAGAGGTTTAGCAATAAACACTGTAGGCATTAATGTTTACTAAGTCAGTAACACGGCGCCGGACACCCCGGTGCAAGGACACCACACTTAACATTTCCTTTTGAAAAGATGCAAAAGATTTGGAAATACTACAAAACTCGTTCAAAGTCACACAGCCAGGAAGTGGCAGAGGAAAATTCACACCCAAGATGACATAAAGCTAGCTAGATAACTACTTTAAAATATAACACACTGATTAAACAATTCTTTCTTAAGAATCTATGTATTGATTTTGTAATGTTCAGTGTGATAGCATCTAATTTGGCTTATGAAAGTATTAATAATCTACGGTTGATTCCATCTAATGTAATCTTCATTTCAGTTATCGTATTCTTCATTCCTGACTGGTTCTTTTTAAAAAAATTTTTTTAATTAAAAAAGAAAGTTAAACAAAATTCAACTAAATAAATCTAAAGATCTAATTGTCTTTATTAAGCAGCTCCTGAATCGGGCAACACCCATATAGCAAACAAAAAAGTTTTTATAGGCTGACAGAGGGTAGGACTAAGAAGTTAAAAGTGGATTATTTCAGGTAAGGACACCTTCCCTTATGGGAAGGCAGGGGTTTTATCAGTTAGGTTGATTAAGATTCTTTTTCTGGGAGAGACTGACAGTGCAAATAGATCAGGTATTAAATCTAGGTTTGGGATCATGGGCCTGTGATTTTCTGTTTTAACAAAAGCAAAACAACGAGAATTGATCTGAGAAACAAACTTGAGCCTGCCTACAGCGTTCCTATTAATAAAGCTTTCAAAAGAACCTATAAATCTGTAAAATAAATACTGAGCGCTTACTCTCAGTGAAGAACTTGGCTCTATCACTCTCCGGTTCAGTAGAGAGGAGAGAAATAAATGCAGATAAATTTACAATTCAAAACAAAATCTCTCCCTGCTCCTTCTAAACATGGGTTTGCCCTAATATAATCCCACAATATTTACATATCAAATAATGAGGTCATTAAGTCAATTAGCAAAACTAGAGCACAAAGACTGGTTCTCTTACATCATTTATCCTATTCGATAAATTCCGAAAATAAATTCATTAAAAACTTTTTCCATTTCCTTCCCAAAGGAAACAGGCACTCTTCCCTAGTCAATATTTCCCATTAAAAAGTTCCTTCCTCTGTTGTCCAACTCATTCATTCTTTCATTGTGCAGGTGCTGGGCAAGACTCTAGAGAATTTAGACAGAAAGATGGTCTAGCCCAGCTTTCACGAAATTTACATGCCAGTAGAGGAAGCAAAGCATCTGAGTAACTACTGCAGCGTGTTACAATGGATGATTAACTGCTGCTCAGGAAAACAGAGTGCTGGGATATTTCAGCTGATAAATTGAGGAACACATAGGAACTGAAGAAAGGGAGAGAGTAGTACCTGAGAGGTGGAGGAAACCCTTAAAGACCAGGAGATAGCGAAAAGAAAAATGTGTTCTTGGATCAAAAATAAAACCAGTGTGGCTTGAGCCCAGAGAGCCAGGAGGAATGTGGCCCAAAGTCAACTGGATTTAGGAAGAGTGGCAGTAGTAATTTGGTCTTCTTCCTAAGAGAAACACGAAATCTTTGAGAGTTCTACGTGTGTGATGCTTCAAGACACATTTTTAAATGATTATTTTTTTAACTAAATGATTAGTCTTGAATGCCTCAGAGTTCCTTCCAAAATCCATTCTCACGCCTAGACAACACGCAAGCTTCTCGAACAAGTCATTCATCCATACCGTCCAACTTAAAGCAAGAGGGGCAAAAAGGCTTCAAATTGAATTCTATGTCAAGGGAAAGGCAAGTACTCAAAAAAATAATAGCAGTTTAAATAGATGACAGCCACTTAAATATTAACTGACCAATGAACTTAATCCACCTACAGAGGCTATAGAGCTTATAGTTGTTTCTCCCTTACAAATAACTTCTAAATATACATGTCACTTAAACTGCCTGGTTAGTAACATTTAAGAACGACAGAAACATAATTACATCCTAATATTTAAGGCTAAATTATGAGCTTGATTAAATGCTTTGGTGCCCAGGCAAGCAGATTTTGATGTCTGTAAGTGCCATTTATATCTTCACACTTTTTCCCCGTAAATCAATTAGAAGCTGACTTTCTGAGTGCATTTTTTGTTTCTCTTTTTAAGGAATGAAACGTCTTCTAATTGGTAACTTTCTTTACTACCGGCTTGAGAGACTCCACAGCACGTGTTACACACCAAACCAACCTTCAAGGTTTAAAAGGCTGCCAGTCACCCGGGGGCCCGATGGCAACTTTCCCGCCTTCTCCATCCCCCAAACTCCCCAGGACCCGAGGATCCTCCCCTCCCCGAGCTCCGGGCCGCCTCCTCCGGCCCCCAGCCCAGGACAAGGCCAAGGCCGCCGGGCCGGAGCTGCAGCCGCCACCTCTATCCCTTTCCTCTCCGGCCGGGGTGCGTGGACCCAGAGGAGAAGTGAGATGGAGGGTCGGGAAAATGGGCATTACCTGGAGCCGGAGCCCGGCCGCTGGGACCTCCGCAATGAGGGCAGAGCCGGGAAGCCGTCACAGCGCGGAGTGCAGGAAGGTCCGCTGCTGGCAACTCTCCAGGCGCCGAAGCCGGCAATGCAGACAGCCCCACCGCAGACGCAGATAAAGCGCCGGACTCTATACCCCTCCGCCCCAGCCTCGCGGCCCGTTACGCAGCGTCACGCGCACAGCCCGCGCCCGCTCAGGATTTCATTGGTGGGCCCGGCAGCGGCCAGGCTCCGCCCACCGCCCACGGCAGCCCCGCCCCTTCCCAGGCGCGAGGGTACTCGGTGCGAGAACCCCCTGCTGGCCCTGGTCGGCGTACGAGGGAAGCTTGCTTGGCCCGAGCAGGTCCTGACAGCGGCGACAGCAGCTTGCTTTCCGTTTCTGCCCCAGCGATCCAAAGTGCGGCAGATGCAGGACGGAGGCAACTTCCTGCAAGTCCGTAACGGCACCCCGCGTAGTAGCACGGGACCGGAGAGACTGATGCCTCTCCGAAAGATCAGCGGAAGCTGCTTCTGAAACAGGATCCTTACAGTTGGAACTGCCCCTCTAGGGACAAAATAGAAGCGCTGGTCAGAAGCGTTTGTCATGGGATGCTTCTTTTAAACTGTACTTGATTGTGTGTCCTTCAGCACGTGCGCACTAGATTGAGACAAGATCCTTGAAATAATGGGGCAACTAAGTAATTAAAGAGGGGACTTAATCAAAGAAAAAATAATGATGCGGAGAGATGTAGGACAGAGATTACTAGAACAGTTAATCGCTTAGATTTTACGAAGGCAGAGGTGTAGGTGAATTTAGAGGAATGGAGGGTGCCAAGGCAAGGAGGGCAGCAGGCACTGAAGGGCGAAGCCTGCCAACCAGTGCAAGCCAGCCTAGCCTGGCTAATCACTCGGACCCGACTCCAGATTGAGATGGCTGCCCATGACCGGGTCAGGCTGCTCTTTTAAAACGAAGAGGATGGACAAGTACCTGGCCACCCAGAGCGGGCAGCACTGTTCACTCTAAGGCAGAAACCAGTATTAGCCTTTGGTCGAATTCAGTACTGGCAGTCATTGGCAACCCACCCAGTTTGCCTCTTATACAACTGTGGTTGCTGCTTCTGCCAACTGGAGGACAGTAGGATCTAGTAGATCCCAGTGGCTTTTGTGCTTTACCTCTCCCCTCCCATTAGCTAAAGAGCGGTAGGAACACAGGGACTGTTTCCCTTAAGACTATGCTGGCCGCCTGACATATACACTAAGACTTCTCTTGGTTTTCCCTTTCATTTATCCATTCAAAAAATATTGATTGTGTTTTGGTGGTGGTGCTAGGGGTATAGCAGTGAATAAAACAGAAGAAGCCCCTGTATTTAGAAGCTTACGTTTCTAGTGGAAAAAATAAATAATGAAACAAGTAAATGAGCCCTGGCTGGTGTGGCTCAGTGGATTGATTGCCGGCCTGTGGACCAAAAGGTCATCAGTTCAGTTCCCATTCAGGGCACATGCCTGGGTTGCAGTGGGGTCCGAGACTGGAGGCGTGTGAGAGGCAACCAGTCAATGTATCATCACTCACACATCGATATTTCTCTCCCTCCCTTCCTGTCTCTCTAAAATAAATAAAATATTTAAAAAAATAATAAAATAAAATAAACAAGTAAATAAGATCATTGCAGATGGTAACAAATGTTGAGAAGAAAGCAAAACTGTGTCAGGGAAGGACTTTTTGAGAAAGTGATCTGAGCTAAGACTTAAATGAGATGGAGCCAATTCTGCCAACTGTGCCAACTATGGAAAGAAGAACATTCTAGACCAGTGGTTTTTAACCTTTTTTATCTCATGGCATACACAAATTAATTACTAAAATTCTGCAGCACACCAAAAGTATATTCTTTTTTCTGATCTGACAAAAAATAGGTATAATTTTGATTGATTCACACCAGACAGCTACTGCTATGTTGGCCGTTGTCATTTTTTTTCTTTGACAATCTACGGGAAAAGAGGTCAGTGCCCCTGACTAAGTGTTCAAATCTTGCAGGTCTTAAGAAATTCTTGTGACGCACGGGTTGAAAATTGCTAGTCTAGACAGAGGAGAATGAACGTGAAGGTGCTGATGCTGAACAAGTCTGGCTCCTTTGAGGAACAGAAGGCTGGAAGCACCGTGTAGAGGGTAGGAGATTGAGGTCGGACAGTTAGGCCAGAGCTTAATCATGTCAGATTTTTTTAAGTTTTCTCTTGTTTTGTTTTGTTTTGTTTTAAAATCAACCTATTTTGTAGAGAATGACTTGGAGGAGAACAGAAATGGAACAGGGAGAAGCCAGAGAACAATAGGAAGCTCCTGGACAAGTTCATGGGATAGGTGATGGTAAACTGAATTAGTGTGGTTGCTATGGAAACAGAAGTTGAAAAACTTCAGAATATTTCCTGAGGAGAAGGTGTGAAGAAAAGTCATGGACAAGGTGCCGCCCAGGGTATTTTCTCTCAAGTGAATGGGAGGATGGCAGTGCCATTTACCTCCAGGGGAAAGACCATTTAATAGGATTGGAGGGCCCTTCAAGCCCTCTGTCTTTACTAAGCCTCTCCTGCCACTGAAAATCCTTGGGATCAAGGCTTGGTCAAACTTGAATGTTGGCTTCATCATATTCCAAAAAACACATGTACAGAACTTGTACTGGTTGCTAGGGACATAAACATGAATAAGAACAATGGTTTATTGGGGAGTTAGATAATTAAGCCCTTTCAAACCAGTGCTATAATAAAAAAAAAGTAATAATATACTCTGGTTTCTCTTCAGATTGTATAAAGCAAAAAGTAATAAAATTGCCCACCTAACAGTCGTTGTAAGGATTAAATGAGTTGATGCCTACAAAGCTCCAAGTACAGACATGGGCTTGTGGAAGTGCTCAGTAAATATTCATTTATTTTACACTTTTCTACATTGAAGTTCATCATTCTTATTGATGTTATGAGCCTCTGGATACAGTGGGAGCAGAAGGAATGACTGTCACAGCCTGCATGCTAGGAGAGGAAATGTTGAAATGCAGGAAGGCTGCCACTAGCTCTCTGAGCCAGTAGGAGGAGGGCTTCAGTTGGCAGGCAAGGAAGGAAGGACATTCCAAGCAAAGGGAAAACAAGGTCAAAAGCCAACAAGACCAGAGGGAGCTGGTCCATGCAGGAGACAGGAAGATAGTTGAGTATTGTTGAAGTGTAGAGTACTTGCTGAGAAGTGAAAAGACATAAAGTTGGCGTCAGAACTTAAGCAGTTTGTAGGCCGTGCTAACATATCCTGACCCAGACTTCCATAGACAGTGGGAGCCAGTGACGGTTGGCAAGCAGGAAGGAGATGTAGGCGACTATACGGGAGGGGGATGCAACTGGAGGTGGAGAGATCAATCAGAAGGACGTTACAGGAATAAAGGTGAGAAAAGATAAAGGCCTACAGTAGGACACTAGCAAGTGGGTTGGAAAGAAGGGGGCACATTTGGGAGAAATTTAAAGAGGCAATTGATAGAATTAGAAGGTTTTTAGATGTGGCAGTTAAGGATGTATCCAGGATTTCTGGCTTAGCAGGCTGGGTGTATGGGATTAATGCCAACTGAGGTAGGAAAATGCACTTGAAGTAAGAAAATGAGTTAAGGAGTAGGAATAAGCTTTACCTGGGTTAATATTTAAGCTGAACTGGTCCACTTCCTACTGAGACCTAAAGGAACTGAACAAGGAACAATCAAGTTTTGGTTTTGTTTTACAATAAAATAGCTTTCACATTTTTTTCCTGGTTATGAAAATAATGCATACTCGTCGCAGAAAATAAAATCAAATACAGAAAAGCACAAAGATAAAAGCATCTAATGTCCTACCACGCGGAGATGCAGCTAAATGTTGACGAGGGGAAAGAACAACAGCCTGAGCCTGGGACCAAGCTATTTGCAGGAAGGCACTGGGTTCTATAGGGAGCCAGGAAGGGAAACTGAACAGGAACCAAACCAGGTTGTTCGTCTTTAAATCCTCACCAGCGGATATGCTCAATGATTTTAGGGAGAGAAGGAAGGCGAGAGAGAGAGAGAAACACTGATGTGAGAGAGAAACAATGATCAGCCACCTGCCTCACGCACCCAGACCGCCAACCAAACCGGCCACCCTTTAGGTGTACAGGACAACATTCCAACCAACTGAGCCACCTGGCCAGAGCTCAAACCAGGTTTTCAAACACAAACATCTCAGTTCTTCAAAGTTTCTCATCTCTGTTAATGATATCAAACAAGCAATAAGTCTTTATTGCATCCGAAGTATCAGTAATTTCTCCATTGACCCTCAGGCTTCATGAAAACATAGGCTCATTTAGAGTTCAGGTTTGGGGACAAAGATAAGGACAATGAAGCAAGAGTGTGAATCAGGACAACCTGCATTGGTCAGTCCTGAAAACTTGTGGAGAGGTGAAATCCTGTCTTGTTTATGTATTCTGGGAGCATCCAGGACAATAGGTATAAGCCACCTGGATAAATGTATTGGGTGAATTTAATGAAGCCAGCTCAGCGTGTAAGTCCCTAGATCGTGGGTGAATCCCAAACAAAATGGAAATCAGACATCATTCCTTCTCTTGTTGGTTCTGTTATCTCCTGTGCTATGTCATCACTTGTTTTTCTATAAACAGAATTCTTATTTTTTAAAAAAGATTTTATTTATTTACTTTCAGAGAGAGGGGAAGGGAGGGAGAAAGAAAGGGAGAGAAACATCAATCGGTTGCCTCTCACACGTTCCTCTCTGGAGACCTGGCTTGTAACCCAGGCAGGTGCCATGACCGGGAATCAAACCCATGACCCTTGGGTTTGTAGGCTGGTGCTCAGTCCACTGAGCCACACCAGCCAGGGCCTGAATTCCTTACATACAAGGCAGAAAGCCATTCATCCCACTTAAAAAGGCTGCCCATTTGACTCCATAGATTCTCTCTAGCTCTACATAGCAAAGTGCATTTAGGCACTGAAATAGATGTAATAACAGTTCAAGGGATATATACACACATGAGGAAACACCCACAGAGCTCCTGAATCACCACTGATTTTTTTTTATTTTTTTTATCAAGGATTTTATTTATTTATTTTCAGAGAGAGAAGGGAGAGAAAAAGAGCAATGTATGGTTGCCTCTCACATGGCCCTCACTGGGGACCTGGCCCGCAACCCAAGCGTGTGCCCCGACTGGGAATCAAACCGGGACCCTCTGGTTCCCAGCCCGCACTCAATCCACTGAGCTACACCAGCCGGGCACCACTGATTTTTTTAATCTCACTGGAATTCAGTTGTTATAAATCTAAAGAAGATTCTGATTAGTTAAGATGATGTAAGTCCTAGGGAAACCACCAAGAAAGTAACTAAAACTATGTAGTGAAAAAATCATGAAAGGAATTTAAATGTTACACTAGAAAATATTCACTTAATGAAAACAAAGCAGTAAAGGAGAAAGAGAAGAAAAAAAAGGATGTGAGACATAGGAAAGAAATTTAAATGGCAGACATAAATCTAACTATATCAATAATAACATCAATCAGGAAGGAATTGAACAACCCAATCAAAAGGTAGAGATCATCAGACTACATTAATAAGCAAGATCCAGCGATGTACTGTCTACAGGAGACACAGTTTAGATTCAAAGATACACATAGATTGAAATTAAAAGAATGGAAAAAGATATATTATGCTAGCCACAACCGTAAGAAAGCTGGAGTGGCTATGTTAATATCCAACAAATAGACTTTAAGACACAATGTTTACATGGTGCAGCCACTTTCTTAAAAACAGTTTGTCAGTTAAGCGTAGTTACCAAACGACCTGGCAATTCTACTTCTATGTATATACCCAAGAGAAATGAAAAAAAACATGTGTCTACACAAAAACTTGTACAAGAATATTCACAGCAGCAGTAAATAGCCAAGAAACGGAAACAACCTAAATATCCATCGACTAATGAATGGATGAATAAAGTGTATACTCAGACAATGGGATGTTATTCAGCCATAAAAAGAAATGAAGTTCTTCCCCGGCTGGGTGGCTCTGTTGGTTGAAACATCATCTCGTACACCAAAAGTATGTAGGTTCGATTCTCAGTCAGGGCACATGCCTAGGTTGAAGGTTCAATTCCCAGTTGAGGCACATAAAGGAGGCAACTAATTGATGTTTCTCTCTCACATTCATGTTCCTCTGTTTCTCTCTCTCTCTCATCAATGGAAATATCCTCGAGTGAGGATTAAAAAAATGAAGTACTAAAAAACATGAAGTACTGATATATGCTACAACATCGATGAAAGCTGAAAACATTTTGCTAAGGTGCAAAAACATTGTAACAAAAGATCACATGTTATGTAATTCCATTCACATAAAGTGTGCCAAATAGGTAAATCCACAGAGACCAAATGTGGATAGGTGGTTGCTTAGAACTGGGAGCGTTGAGGGGAATTGGGAATGACTGCTAATAGACAGAGTTTCTTCGTGGGGTGGACGCACAGCTTAGTGAATATGCTGGAAACCATTGACCTGTGCACCTCAATGGGTGGATTGTATGGTGTGTGAATTGCATCCCAGTAAAATTACTTTAAACGAGCCAAACTGACATAGAGGTCTGCAGGGTGGTTAACTTTTGCCAAGTTATCAGTTGAGAGAAGGCATGAGGGATCCTGCCAGTGCATTAGAAATGTCCCATGTCTTGATCTGGGTGGTGATCACATAGGTGTACACAAATGTAAAGTTCCTCAGACTACATATTTAAGATTTGTGTACTTTACTATATGCAATCTCAGACCAGAAAAAGTTTTAATTTCAGCTCTACTGAAATAATTTTGACTTAAAATATTGATATTCATTAATTATACATTAATTTTTATATAGTTTAATATATAAGAATATTTTAGAAGTAAAATAACTTGAAACATATTTTGAAATAATTTTTATTTTAAATTTTTTACATTTAATTTTGTAATGTAATATATTCAATGTAACAAATATATTCAACACACTCAGTTTTCACGCCTTTTAAATTCTACTACATTTTACATACTGATACTTTAGATCATTACAATAAACAGAACACATATAAGTTAAAATCTTAATGATAACACAATTAACATTTTGATGAAATATTGGCAAGATAAAAGTTATGGCATAAATATAGGATGATATACAAATTATACGTTTTCACTTTATTCCTCATCCAGCAGATCACCGTCCAAAAATCTAGACACACGCATTAATATTTAAATAGTCATTTTTGACATTTTACTTTTAAGTCATAGAAAAACTATAGCTTTCCATGTATTTTCCCATTTGGTTCTTACAAGTATTTATTTGTTGAGGTAGGAGAATGTACTTTATTTGCTAGCCTGGTAACTTGATTTATAACTTTCAAAAACTGAACGATAAGATGTGTGAGCCTCAGTTTGTTTTTTATCCCCAATCACATACACGTTCCTGGTGGGCCCGTGTACAGCCCGCGTGTGCTGCCTCGTTTCCAGTTCTCCGTATAATTTTTAACCACCCACTTCCACGTCCCCCTTACAAGCACACGCACATGCACACACACACACAGTTCCGCATTGCTGCAGGAGAAAAGAGACAGTCTTCCCCGTGCTCAGTCCCCCTGCGTCGTGTCTATCGCAGCGAGTGTGGTCACCTGTGCGTTCTGACTGTAACTGAATTACATAGATGGGAAGTTGGAGGTGTACCTGGAGAGATTTCTCTGGATTAAAGACATCCCCAAGCAGGCGGAATGATAGGTCCGAAGAGTCAAGTCTTTAGCCCTCGAGACACATAAAGCACAAGCAGTGGGGAACTAGCTTACCCAATCTGCTTCACTAATGTGCACCCTTTGGCACCGTCAACCATTCATCCCGGTGAGAGGCTCGCTGACTCAGAGCTGGGCTGGCCGATGCGTGGTGATGAGACGTCCCTTCTTGGTATGTCATTTTAGGAGAGGTAGGAAGACATTAAGTAGACTTTATACTCAGGGGTAAAAAGCCACTCTCTAGAAATATATAAGATCCTCTATGCAATATTCTAACAACCCACCTTTTATTTCAGCTGGACTCTAACTCTCTAGAAATTATCAGTAAAAAGTCAAGTAATGATTGTGGCGGTTTTAGCAAGATAATGAATTGTCATCCATTAAGGATTTGACCAAGATTCCCTACTAGTAAATTTTAAATAACAAAAATAATATCAAGAAAGAATTCATTTGCCCTGGCTGGTGTGGCTCAGTGGATTGAGTACCAGCCTGTGAACCAAAGGGTCGCCGGTTCGATTCCCAGGCAGGGCCCGTGTCTGGGTTGCAGGCCAGGTTCCCATAGGGAGCGCATGAGAGTCAACTAAGCATCAATGTTTCTCTCCTTCTCTTTCTCCCTCCTTTCCCCTCTCTCTAAAAATAAATAAATAAAATCTTTAAAAAGACAAGAAACAATTGATTTCACCCAACAGCCATCCACTAGAAACAACACCCTCACTGGCTGAGTTCCTGCTGTCACTGGGTTGGTGTGAAACAACAGACCCGAGACTTCAAATTTCAGGTCAGAAGGCAGACTTGCACAAGTGTTAAAAGATTGTCCCTCATCTGTGGGAGCCCAGAACGTAGGTCAAAATGTGCTGGTTGTGGGTGAGAACAAGCTGGCTTGTCACCGCCTCCATCCTACGGAGTCAATTTTGTGACTGGGAAGGTTTGTGTTAGAGGTGATGGCTGGAGCCAAAGCTTGGAAGTAAGAAGACACAGGCTGGGTTCAGGAGCTAATGAGGAATCAAGCTGGCCGGGAGACCCAGTGCCTCTCAAACCTTTCTGCCAGAATATCTCGTTACAGAGAAAGAATGAACTTGAATGCCCCCCTGCCAAGAAATGTAGGTCTTTGTCCCATGTCCACATCCAGTGTCTTTGGAGCCTCCTGTTTTGTCTTTAAAATCAATGCAAATTTTGCATACCCATCTTTCCCATTAAGGGGATTGTATAAAAATAATATTTCAAAGAGCTATTGACAAAGGAGAAAACAAGTTTCCTGTTTCTACCCTTGGCTCATACTTTCTCGGAAACATAGTTTCCTACTGGTTTTACTTCCTTATGCATATGATAAAACCTTTCAGATAAATGCACATTTTTCAAATTTTGTGAGCATTATCATAAATATGAGGGTTTGCAATATATGCGTATGTTTTAAAGATTAACAATAAACAGAACAAGAGCTAACTACCCCTGAGCTTAAGAAACAGAACATCCCAGAACCTTAAAGTACCCAGGATGCCCCTCCCAGATCTGCTGCTGCTCTTCCTTCCTGAAACCTCTGTTACTTTTGGTTAATCATTCCTGTTTTTCGCTATAATTTACTACTTTACCACAAATGTAGACATTCCTAAACAATAAAGCATAAAGTAGCATAGTTTGCTTATTTGTAACCTTGATATAAATGATATATATATTCTACCCTTTGCGTTTTCAGTTCTCCGTAGTTTTGGTGACCCATCTGTGTCCATGTGTATGACTAAAGTTCATTTTTGCCTACAAAGCATGTCTTTTTATATTCATTCCAGTGTTGCTGGACTGCTGTGGGTTGTTTTCAGTTTTTTGTCATTATAAAGCGTTGTGTCTCCAGATGCACATGGGAAAGAATTTCCCCAGGGTGACTATCCAGGAGTGAAACTGAGTCATGAGGTCTATGTAGCTCCAATTTCAGTAATAGTGCCTATGGCAGATAGTATTTTCTAAGGATGACCACAAAAATATCTTGCATCCACATGTTTTTTTTTTTACAATGTGACTTTGACACACCTTCAATCAAGAGGTAGGGTCTGTGTCCCCTTCCTTTTTGTAACTGTTTCTACCAATAAAGAAATTACTCTTTGTGGTTTTAAAGACACTTTGTAAAAATCCATGCATCAGCCCTGACCAGGTTGCTCAGTTGGTTAGAGTGGATGTCTTACTAATTGCTCTTATTAACTAGCTTGTAGATTCTTTTTCAGTTTCTCACATAGAAAATCATATTACCTCCAAAGAGTTCTAGAGTCATAGTTTTCTTTCAAATTCTTAAGTATTTTATTTCCTGTTTTGCTTATTACACTGGCTGAAGCCCACAGTGGTAAGTAAGACCAGGGAGAGTGGGCATTTCTGTCTTGTATTTGGTTTTAAAGGGAATACTTTAAATGGTTCACCATTAAGCATGATATTTAGAATATTTTTAATCTAGTCATCAGATTTAGAAGTCCTTTAGTATTCTTAAATTACTAGGAGCATCATTTTTTCTACATATCTAGATGATTATATGGTAATTGTTATGTGGTACCTAGCCTCCAGGAGGGCCCCAAAAGATTTTCCCCTCCTGGTATTATACCCTTATATAGTTCCTCCCACATTATACCAGATTATCTGTGTAATTGATAGGACATGGCAGAAGTGATGATATGCCATTTAGACATGTAGATCAATAGAATAGAATTGAAAGTCCAGAAATAAACTCTACGTTTATGGTCAGCTGGTTTCAAGAAGGGTGCAAGTCACTTAAACGGGGACAAAATAGTCTCTTGAGACAAACGATGATGAGACAACTGTACATCCACATGCAAAAAGAATGAAGTTGAACATCTACCTTACACCGTGTGCAAAAAGCAACTCAAAATGGATCAAAACCAAAATGTAAAGCTGAAACTATGTAAAACTCAGAAAACAAATAGGCCTAAATCTCTATGACCTTATGTCAGGCAATGGCTTCTTAGATATGACACCAAAAGTGTAAGCAACAATAGAAAAAATAGATAAATTGTACTTTATCAGAAGGTAATAATATCCAGAATATATAAAGAACTCTTATTTCAACAATAAAAAGGCACGTAACCCAATTTAAAAATGGGCTAAGGATTTGGCTTTGAATAGACATTTCTTCAGAGACCAAATAGCCAAAAGCACATGAAAAGATGCTCAGCATCATCAGTCATTACGGAAATGCAAATCAAAACCACAGTGAGAGCCCTGGCCGGGTAGCAGAGTTGGTTAGGGCGTGGTCCTTCTCCGCCAGGCTTGCAGATTTGATCCCTGGTCAGGGCACATGTGAAAACCAACCAATGCATGCATAAATAAGTGGAACAGCAAACCACTGTTTTTCTCTCTCTCTCATTCTCTCCCTCCTTCCCTCCCTCTCTCCCTCTCCCTTCCTCTCTCTAAAATC
The DNA here is from genome assembly GCA_004026765.1 of Micronycteris hirsuta. Lineage (NCBI taxonomy): Eukaryota > Metazoa > Chordata > Mammalia > Chiroptera > Phyllostomidae > Micronycteris > Micronycteris hirsuta. The sequence continues at coordinate 85,270 of PVJI01004462.1, read as the reverse complement.
ATTAAATTAAAAAAATTTCAAAAACATAGTGAGATGCTGTTTCACACCCTCCATAATGTCTGTAATATCAAAGACGATACCAAGGGTTGGTGAGGCCCCAGAAAAACCGGAACCCTCCCTTGTTGCTGGTAGGAATGTAAAATGCTCACATTTCTTAAAAAGTCTCTGAGGCCCAGAGGCAGTGCCTTCTTCCAGAGAGTATTTGTTTTGTCAGGGGGGAAATTTCAAAAGAGTGATATTTTTCCTCCAATAAAGTTTAGATTGAGACAGACAAGAGTCGCTGACTTCTGTGTGGTAATTTTCTTTTCCTAGTTTATACGCTGAAGTCAAATATCTTTGGGGGCGGAGTCCCAGATCCGTGTAGTGGTTTCTGTTCAATCTTCTGAAACAAGTCTCAGTTTTCTCCCCTGCTCACTGAGCCCATTAAAATTCAAGCTTTGGGCCACCCACGTACACAGATACCCCAGAGCAAATGCCAACATCAGACTGCAGTGCAGATTTCAAGTTTTCCTACTAATTCAGCCGTACATTTTAAAGACATACACACGTGTGTGTGTATGTGTGTGTGTGTGTGTGTGTGTGTATTTCAGCATTTTTAGGTGTTCTCTGCCAGGAGGATTTCTCTGGATATCTAATCTGCCATAATGCCTGACATGAAAAATCTGACAAAGCATATTTGTGCAGAAGTTCACACTCCCAATCCTACCCACACTTTAAAAAATAAATAAATCTTTAAGTAAACTCTTGTCTCTTGGAAAACATACCATGTTCATTCGGTGACTTCTGTACCCCCCTAGACCCTGCATCTTTGCATGAATCATGGTTTAAGGAACACAGTGGAAGAATAAAGTTTAAATTGAAAGGTTGAGGTCACATTTAAACAATCCCAAGTGAAAAAATAGGAATCTTTGGATTTCCAAACTGTTACTTTTGGGATTCAGCAGATTGAAATTCCACGGAAGACATGCTTCTCATTAGCAATCATTATTATTTTTTTTAAAATAGGGCTCTTTCATTCAAACTATTAAGTGCTTCATATGTGCCTGACACTGGTTTCATGCTGTGTGGAGTAGAAGAAATCATGAAAGACAAATTAAATAACTTATAAGCAAATCTTGGAAACATTTCTTAAACACAAACAATTACCCTGTAAAGCAAAAACATGGCAAGTGCCAAATAAATGGTGAGAGTTCAGAGAGCTGTAGAAGATCAAAGCAGGGAGGAGTACTTTCAGCTTGGAGTAGGGGCAGAGTGACCAACTGTCCTGGTTTGACAGGGACTAAGAGGTTTCCCAGGATGCAGACCTTTCAGTGAGAAAACCAGGATAGTCCTGGGCAAACAAGACAGTTGGTCAATCTTTTTAAAATGTACTTACCTGAGGATATTTTTCTTTTCATTGTTTTTAGAGAGAGAGGAAGGGAGAGAGAGAGAGAGAGAGAGAAACATTGATTGGCTACCTTCTCATATATGCCCCGACCAGGGATTGAACCCGCAACCTGAATATGTGTCCTGACCAGGAATGGAACCCATGACCTTTCAGTCCAGGGACAATGCTCCAACCAACTGAGCTGCACTGGCCAGGGCATGGTCTATCTTAATAAAGACAAGGATGTAGGAGAATCAGAAGGTCCTCATAAAAGACAGAAGATGAAAGTTGGACCTTGTAGAGTTAGTTGGATGGAATAAGCTACCTTCGTTAATTCGTATCTATAACACGTATTCAACTTACTCCCCCTTCCTCGCTCTTACCAATAGTAGTCCTAAAAATTGGGCAGTGATTCCACTCTTGTACTTTCTTTGGATTGTTGTATGGCTTAAAATCTTTTTTGCAACCACTGGCTTCTGCTTTCACTACTATACCTGCATACCTTAGATAATTTTCTCAATTCTAGCTGCTGTAGTTCCCTTCAGTGCTGTGCCAAATGAAAGTCTTTTTATGCCTCTTCCTCTCTAAATGTCTAAAATCATGGAGTCTTTATTTGTGACCATAACATTTTGGGGTCAACCACTAGAAGGAAGTCTGCTTAGAAATATAAAATGGGTCTTCATTTGAATTCAAAGTCTCATAAGGAACAGGTGACCAACTTTAGAGAGGGGAGGAAGTATATACCTATGCGGAATACTGAAAACCAGTGCTTCTCAAACTTTAATGTGTCTACAAACTACCATCACCTCCCCCTGTCGTGTTGAAAATGCAGATTCTGACTAGTAGGGCTGGGAGGGCCTGAGATTCTTCATTTCTAACAAACTCCCAGCTGATTCTATTGCTACGGGTCCTAGGACCACACTTTGGGTAAGAAGGGTGTAGAGCAAAAAGGCTTTGTCTGCCACTTGCACTGTCCCAAATGTCCCTCTTTTTCCCTAAAATTCTTTGACTTTACTGCTGAGTCTAAAATTCCACAAATCCTATTTTTCTGGAACAAGTTGCAGATTGAGTCACAACTCAATATAAATTTTCAGTCAGCTGGTTAACCTTATTGTACCCGATGAATGGGAAACTTTCAGGAAGGGCACTGATTTTTGTGGGTAAGAGCATTTCAGGGAGGCACTGGATTAAAGGGTGAACACGAAGGTGAGGCATGAGGTTAGGAGGAGAGGTAGGTGTGGGGCAGCTGCAGAGCATTAGGAAAGCAGGGACACCTTGGGGACGGCCAAATGCAATATTAGGAAGTAGGAGGAGATGAAGAAAGATGGGTCAGAGGCCCCCCTATGACAAACCTCATCATTTTAAAAGCCTTGCCCAGGGCCAGTCTGAGGAAACCTGTTCCTAATGAACGCAGCAAGTCTATTCCTTGTTTCTTATAGAAAGGTACTATGATATCTGGACATGTCAGTAGAGCGTCACTATTTTTTCTTATTTTGTTTATGCAGTTGTGAAATACAACAAGTCTGTTTGCTAAAGGCACACGCTAGTTGAGGCTGTAGGAAATGTCTTTTAATAAATGTGAAAGGTTCCAAGATTGGATTTAGAGCTAAAGGTATGACCGGTGACTGACAACACAGAATGATAGCACCTAAATGAGTCAGAGATCATGCAACCTTTTTATTCTATAGGTGAGGGAACTGAAAACAAGCAGGTTCAATTGGATTGCTCAACTTCGTTCGGGTTAATGAAATAGCCTGGACTGGAATACCAAGACTCTCTCAACTCTTAATCAAGTGCTTTCCAGGGGTGTCAAACTCATTTTCACGGGGAGCCACATCAGCCTTGCAATTGCCTTCAAAGGGCCGAAATAATTTTAGGAGTGTATACACGTAACTACTCCTTAACTGTTAAAGAGTTGAAATGACATTGGGCCCTTTGAAGGCAACCGCGAGGCTGATGTGCCCCCCCCCACCACCGTGGAAATGAGGTTGACACTCCTGCTGTTACTATGTGCTAGTCTGAAAACCCAGGTTAAAATTTCCTGAAAGCCTTCATGTTTTAATTCCAATAAGTTCTCTTTTAAGATTTTTGTGCTTAATGGTCTTGTACTTTATAAGTCAACTAATTTTGCCTGATTTGCATGTATTTTTTACTTTTTATTTGTCCTTTATTTTCTTCTTCCTTCCCTCCCTTCCTCCCCAACTCCTTCCTTCCTTCCTTCTCTCCTTCCTTCCCTCCTTCCTTCCTTCTTTTGTCCTTGTTTACAAACCCTTGTGTCAAGGGCTCCATTTTTTTTAATGGGGTCCACTTACGTTTCAAGGAGATCCATACAATTTTTTATCTATAAGGCCCAAACCGAGATAAATCCATTTATTTTCCGAACATATTCTAGGTGTCACCAAGACCTCTCCTTTTGATAAAACAATAAAACTTACTCTCCTAGCCTGAAAGGAAGCCTAGTTTTCTTCTGAAACTCCCCCACCTACTGTACACATGCTTCATGTCTGGATTCAGATAGCCAAAGGCAGATGTGAAAGAAAGCTGGAGCCAAATGAAATAAACCTGTGAGTCCTGACCGTGGACTTGACTCCACCTGCCAGCCTAGCCTACTTGGCATGACACACCTTAAAGTATCTGGAAGGTCAGTGTTAAACAAATGAAAGGTAATACTATTTTACCACACAGGTTGTAAGGCAGTGGCATTTATTGCCAAAAGTGGCCCTGACTATTTGTCACCTTCCCAGGCTCCATCTTTCCACTGATTAAAAAAGCATTATGACATCAGACTCAAGGCAAATTTGAACTCAGCTTATTGCATTTTCTAAAAACAATTTGGATCTTAAGTAGGAGCGCTAAAAAGTCCAGGTCTTTAGTCTCCCCAGTTGCTGGTGATGGTAGAGGGCAAGGGAGCGTTGTTTTAGAGAACAAGCTTTCCAGCCCCGGCTGGTGTGGCTCAGTGGATAGAGTGCCAGCGTGCGAACCAAGAGGTCATTGGTTTGATTCCCTCTCAGGGCACATGCCTGGGTTATGGGCCAGGTCCCCAGTGAGGGGTGCATGAGAGGCAACTACACATTGATGTTTCTCTCCCTCTCTTTCTCCCTCCCTTCCCCTCTAAAAATAAATAATTAAGACAAGGTTTCCAGAACCCCTGAAGTTAAACTGGGTAGAGAACAGACTGTTCTGGCATTACAATTTCAGTGTCATAGAAATCTTAGAAAGACTTGTCACCTCATGGGAGACTTGTCACTTCATGTCACTTATGAAGATTTGTCACTTCGCTTCTTTCTTTGATGCACTTTTCCCCTTTAATTAGCTTTTGAATAGTGCTTCTAGTTCTGAGAATGCAATCCCCAGGAATCCTATACTTCAGACACAGAACTCAAATGAAAAAGAAAAATGCAGTGTTCTTGCCAATTTCTAGGTAAGCTTTCAGTTTGGTTTTCTAGATACAATGAAATGGCTCAGGTTGGCTTAGGGGTATAGTTTATAGAAGTTAGATTTATTATAAATCTTTCCTGGGATAATATATAAGAAAAAGCAGAGATGCTAATCTCAGGAGATTATTTTCTCTTTGCTTGATCAAATTGCTATGTAGCAAAATAATTTGTACTCTCTAGCTGTTATAATAAAGGCTCCAACATACCTTGAGTTCCTGATTTCATGGTTCTTTGCAAGGGGTTGTAGCCTCTCCTTAAAAGGCAAAGTCTATTATTCTATTCCCTAGAATCTTGATGGGCCTTATGACTTGCTTTGACTGACAGGGTGGTGGAAGTGACATAATGTGAGTTCTACAGCCTATGGCTTAAGATGCTTGAAGCTTCCACCTTCACGCTTTTGGAACAAAGCTGCCGTGTACAGAAACTTAAGCTGGTTACTGAATGGTGAGCAACTACTGGAAGAGAAAGGTCCTGTCCTTCCGGCTATCCCTACCAAGGTCAATAAAAACGTATCCTCAGGTGAGGATTAAAACCAGAAAAAAAGACATTAAAACTACAATGTCTTTTTTCCTGCGTATTCTGTCAACCACTCTATAACAGCCTGGTTTTAAAGCATCATGCGGCATGCTTTCAAACTCAGACTCAACACAGACCCCAACTCTCTACCCCATATTAGCAAAGACTTTTAAGTATCTGCACCCATCATATCAGTAGCAGCATAGCCATTGTCTGAAAAATCTTGACTACTTTCCACTTTGGAAGCTTCAATGAGTCCATAACACAAGTATGTGCTAGAGGGGAATTCATACATATCCTGGGATAAGGCCCCTGGTAATGAACTTACTGCCCCTGTGAACACGTGATACAAATATTGTCTCATCTCTTTATTTTCCAGATAGATTGCATTAGTCCCAATCTCATTTATCAGGAAGTCTAGAATCTCCCTCTTCAAGTTCCCTTCTCCCTTGAATTTTCCATTAACTCAAGCCCTTAAAAGACTTCAAAAGAGTCAGTCTGACATTCTTTCTGTGTCAGAGACCGTCTGCTGATCACCAAACTAATTTATGTAGGATTGTTAGATTTAGCATATAAAAATACAGGACGCTGAAATATTACATGGGACATACTTATACTTAGCAAATTATTAGTTGTTTATCTGAAGTTTCCAGTTATTTGGATGTCCTATATTTTATCTGGCAACCCTACATCAAACTCCTTTTTTCTCTCTGGGCATAAAGCTATATACTATATTTGCTAGCTTCTCTTGCAGCTAGGTGGGGTCATATGACTGAGTTCCAGCCATAAGAACCTCTCCAGCTCAACCCTCCTTGCTTTTTTTCTGTCTAGCGGCTAAGGACAAGATGAGGGGAACTGGGCACCTGGATCACCACTTGAATGGAACTGCCCAGGAGAATCACACGGGAGAACAATGTACATTGAACACTGCATGAACTGCTATTTGAGTAAGAAATAAAAGTTTATTGTTAACCCACAGAGATTAGAAGTTTATTTATTATACAGATAGATTTATCTTAACCAATGCAGAACATTAGCATCTTGAAGTACAATGCTGCTGTCTTAGTCTGTTCAGCTGTTGTAATAGAATACCATAGATTCGGTGGCATATAAACAACAGAAATTCATTTCTCACAGCTCTGGAAGCTGGGAAGTTCAAGATCAAGGAGCTGGCAGATTCCGTGTCTGGGAAGGACCTGCTTCCTGGTTCATAGAAGGCCATCTTTTTGCCATGTCCTCACATAGTGGAAGGAACAAGGGATCTCTCTGGGGTCCCTTTTTTAAGGGCACTAATTCCATTCATGAGGGCTCCATTTTCATGGCATAATCACCACTCAAAGGCCCCACCTCCAAATACCATCACATTGGAGGTTAGGTTTCAGCATGCAAATTTGGGGAACACATTCAGTCCATAGCAGCTGCCATAACAAATAACTAACGTTTGTGACATCAGCTTAGTGGGTCAGCCGTGGGAGGTAAGGAAGCAGATATCCAAACCCAGGAACATGCAGATGCATACTGCGTACAGACAAAACTTGGACAAACTGTCACTTAAAGTAACTGAGAAGGACAGTGGTGTGCCTAAGTGAATTTACAGTTCCTAGGCAGAGAGATTTAATCGCTTCCCTCCCTCCCTCCCTTCCTTCCTTCCTTTTTTCTTTTTGGTGCCATGTGCTCCTTTGGCAGTTTGGTGAATCTTACGGACCCCATTTCAGAATTATGTTCTTAAATGTATACAATCAAATTCACAGGACTATAAGGAAACCAATTGTATCAACAAATACTTAGAAAACTACTTTTTTAAAGTATTATGTTTTTTTAAAAAGACAGTAATGTATTTGCATTGTATTTATACATTAAATAACCAGATCTAGGAGCATGTGATGATTGGTTGTATGTGTTGATGGGACTGGGCATTTGGGCAAGCAGATATGTGGTTAAACATGATTCCGGAGGTGTCTGCAAGGACTTTTCAGAATGCAATTAGCATTTGACTCAGTAGACTGAGCAAAGCAGATTGGCCTCCCCAATATGAGGGGGCTGCTGCCGATCCTGGGACTATCATAATCACAGTGTAGTAGATAAGGGTAAACAATACTTTGAGATAGGTTGCAACTATGTGCCTTCACTGGACTGTGATATTAAAATACCTGTTACTTATAATTCACAGGCACTAATACCACTATGGTTTGTTGCCTACATTCATAACTGAATCAAGGAAATGCTAAATTTCAGTTGGGGATTAGTGAAAATAAAAATGTAATTTATTTCCCATGCTGCTGCTCTGCCTGGTCCCCACAGGTCTTTGTTAGGCCTTCCCTGTGCTAATCCTATAGCTTCTATTACCTTTGCTTTACCAGCTCTTACCTGAGCTTCCTTTCAGAGGATTATCCTTGGGCTACTGCAGCCCTTTGTCTACAGATGCAGAAAATTGAAAATGCATGGCTGGCCCTGGCCAGGTAGGTCAGTTGGTTAGAGCATCGTCCCGATATGCCAAGGTTGTGAGTTTGATCCCTGGTCGGGGCCCATACAAGAATCAACCAATGAATGCATAAATAAGTGGGACAGCAAATCCATGTTTCTCTCTCTCTCAAATCAATAAACAAAAAACTTTTTTAAAAAGAAAAGCATGGGTGTTTAAGTCCCCCAAAGGCACTCCATAGCCGATGACTGACTGATGAGAACATATGAGAAATTGGCTTTTTCGCTTTGGGATGGCACAAAACTGACATCTAATTGATGCTCCAGAAGTCCCCTGTGGGATCAAGCTAAGGCTGGGCCTTTGCCTAAAATTTCATCATCTCATTATTCTGCTTTCCCCTCACTCCAGGTCACTCCTTAGTGGGTCATGTGCGTGTGTATCCTCATTGGAGGATCTGCTTTCAGAGAATGTGACTTAATACACCAGCCAAGCTACAGAACCCCCGGGTCACAGACCCTACTCTAGGGGAAGTGATGGAACGAGTCTGAGCGCCAGTGTCTCAGGCTGAACTTTCTGCTCCTAGCAAGTTATCATTATTAAGAGAGAGGTGAACCCAGGCTAGAACAGAGCTGGATTCAATTCAAGCAGAGATCAAAAAGGTGAAGAAAACCCAGAGATCGTGAACTTCGTAGAACTAGAAAATCCTACCCCTTCTAGACTCCAAATACGAAAGGATAAGATAGCAAACTCCTTGCATAACAAAGTCTTGGTAAGATTTCTAAGTAAACAAAATGACAGCTGTGTGGCAATTGGATCAGGATATTCCCTTCTCTGCCCAGCCTGAAGATAACCACGTTGTAGGTGAAAGGGCAAATCCTGGAGGGGAGGAGCAAAGAAGTTAGGCAGCCTTGAGCACTGGATCTAGATACCGTTGACAAATTTAGCAAATAAAAATACAGGGCACTGAATGTATTATCTAACAACCCTAAGCCTAGAAAACAACTTTGGGAGTAATCACTGGTACCTAAGTCTTTCCAAAAGCCAGTACAGCAGAAACATCCAAGTTGTAGAGGGAACTGTACGGATAAACAGCAAGCCTGGTCTGAAAAAGCGGTCACACATCCAGAAAACTTAACATCAACTCTCACATATTCAAATTTGCACGGGCAGGACACAGACTGTGAAAGCCCCAAGGACGTCCTGCTCTCCAGCGCCCCCTTCAGACGTGGCCAGGAAGGGTGATGTACAAGGGAGAGCCTCTCAGAAGATGAGCCGCGGTGGTGGGGGGAGGTGGGACCGTGGTCTCGTCAAAGAACTTGCCGCCCCGAGGCAGAGGTCTTCACAGTGCCTGCCCAGCTGGTTTTCACAAATGCTGAGGACTAGTAACTGTGTGTATCCCCTGAACAGGAGCGTCTGTTTGTTGGTTTTATTGTGGATAGTCTGCCCTAGCTCCACCATTGTAGGTAGGGGAGGAGAAAGGGCAGTTTACAGAAAACGTGTTTTCCTAATTCACCAATTATTAGATCCAGACCTAATGGCGAAGACTGTGTCACCCAGAGACCCTGGAGTTTGAGCTTGGGGCAATGACTGGAAGAGACTTTGGGTTGTTTCCTTTGGTGGAGAAAGGCTTGTGACATATGACAGTGACAAATGCATATGGCAGTGACACATGATCGATATTATAGCAGAACACAGAAGAACACAGGCTCCGGGGTCGGACAAGACCAGAATCCTGGCTCTGCCGGGTCTGCCCTTTACTAACTACGTGACCTTGGACGTCTTGCTTAACTTCTCTGAGCACAAGCTCTCTTATCTGTAGAATAGGGATAACAAGAGTTGACAGGCTTGTACTTAGGGTTACGTGAGAAATGTGTGCAAAGTGCTTAGCACGTGACGGACACACCGTAATTAGTGTTCAGTAAATAACATTATTCTAACAGGAATAAATCTGAGCAAAGGTGTTGAAGTAGAATCACACCACCCAACACACAGTAGAATACCTCACAATCCCCTACAGATTTCTCCCCAAAGTCCCAACTGATTATAGCAGCTACTCCCCACCCCAAATAACTCTTTTCTCTTTCTTTGGGAAGTCCCGCCCTTCCCGGGTCCCTTCTGTCCACCTCCCGACTCACTCCTGTCGAGCATCTCTCATTTGGCTTCTTTTTTTAGGCTCATTCCACTCCGTTTCTCCACTCGTTTAACTGAGGAGTATACCAAAGGCACAGACTACCGAGCAATAACGACATTCTTTTAGAAGGGGACCGAAGTGCAGAAACAAGCCTGGAAACTCACACGGGTCTCTTCGGGCTGTGGCAGACACTTCATTGTCTTCACACTCTCCAGCCTGCGACCCCGTTCACGTGTGCCAAGTGTGTGCAGAACCGTCTTAATCGCGCTCGCTTGTGTTCTGTTTAGGATTCCGAGACATTTATTAGATTCTTTGCTCTACGGTGACTAGAGGAAAAAATCTCTCTTGAACTAGCGGCTGCTCTGGAAGAGTCCCGGTAGCAACAGGTTTCCTCTATCCAAGGGGGACACCTAGAGGCGACTTGCGGTATGGTAGCCAATTCAGAAATGCTCTCCAAATTCTTTCCTTCACCGACCCAGTCCTCAACCATGAATCACAGATCTGAGTAGTCCAAGTAGAATAAACGTGAATGTGTGGCTCATCTTTACCGGGAGGAGACAGACCTAAAGAAGTTCATTTATTTCCCAGGCACAGTGGCAGTACAGAACAGGGTGGAGGGGAACTTGTGGGCGTCGCAGGCGAGCAGTCGGGTAAGCCTGATTGTGGACTGAATGTTGGTTGATGTCATTGAGTTAATGTTGATTTTCTTAAGTCTCGTTGGGGCATTATGCTTGTGTAGGAAAATGTTTCCGTCCTTTGCAGATGCAGGCTGACATTTAAGGGCAATGTAGGAAGATGTCTGAAACCTACTTTCAGATGTTTTGGCAAAAGGGAAGAGTGTGTACTCACGTGGAGAAGAGTGTGTACACATATGGAGAAGAGTATACACATATGGAGAAGAGCGTGTACACATATGGAGAAGAGTGTGTACTCATACAGAGAAGAGTGTGTGTACATATAGAGATGAAGCGAGATGTTCACAGTTGATGAATCTAGGTGGGGAAGAATATAGATATTCATTACCCTGTTCTTTCACCTTTTCTGCACAATTTATTTTCAAAATAAACAAATTAGAATGTAAAAGCATTGATCTGTCACTGAAAATATTAACTGAATTTCTCTTTCAATGGTTGTGACATCTCTTGTATCATTTACATAATTATCTGCTGCTTTTTGTGTCTTTCATAAGACACAGAGCAAACACTCATAGATACTAGCCAATGCTGAAAAAAAAGAAAAAGTGATGGAAAACTTCATCCCTCCCCTCCTGTGCCAGGCTGTCCCTGGCCCTCCTTCCTGCCTGGAAGACACTTCCTCTGGCCCCTGCCCTGCCGCCATCCTCCCCAGGCCGACTCGCTTACCCTCCACAGTCCAGTCCTCTGTGCTGCTACGCCGTTTCCCTGCCTTGGCACTTTCACACCGTGTACGCTCACGTCTATTATCTTGACTGAATGCCTCATTGCACTACAACTTCTTTGAGAAGGGAATTTTGTTTCCGTTTTCACAGCTGTAACCTTAGCCCCTGATACAGTATCTGACACATGTAAGAACTTAATAAATATTTAGTGAACTAGTAGCCAATAGTAGAGCAACCAGCTTCTTCAAAGGCCAGATGGGAGTACAGCCATATCCCCAAGTGTGTGCATGTGTGTTTGTGTGTGTGTCTACATCTATACAGACACACTCACAGGTTCCAGAGACCACAAAGCCTATGAATATGTATGTGTATACTATATATTTGTACATACTGTGAATATGTATATTACTATGCATGCATGTATAACTAATTTGATATAAAATATGAAAAATAGGTGTTTGTTTTATGTCAAAGGGGTGTTAATTAGAATTGTGGTAAAACTGTTTTTTGAGAAAAACCTTAATATTTTGTAATACTAACTCTTCCTCCCCAGGAAGAACTCTCTACTTATGGAGTTCATCTTCATATCCTTTATTATAGCTTTATACTTATTTCTCATTTAACACGTTTCTGACCAACTTATTTCATGTATTTACTTACAATTCTATTTTTCACTTGTTATTACTCCCATAAGGGAAACCTACTACGTTTGTGTACCTTATTTATATCCAGTCTTTTTTATCTTGTTGCATCAGTTCTAAAACTCTTTAACTGAGCACCCTAGATTTTCAAAACATACAATCACAGCTACAATCACTTCCTCAATATTTATACCCTTTTATTTCCTACTTTATTACCTTCTCTAGAATAATGGCCTTCAAACAGATGCACACGGGCCTCGGGGCACGCCAAGGCTCTGCAGGGGCGGGGGCACTTTCTCCACCTCCAGACCCTCAGCTTATGTGCGTTCTTTCTCCTAAAGCTGTTGATCATGTATTTCTCCTCCTACTTAAAAAGGCCCTTTTGGCTCACGGTACTCAGGATTGTATTTAAACTTCCCAATGATACATGTCTTTTGGGTTATCTAAACACATTCCTCATTTTATAGTGCAAGACACTGAATTCCAGTGAGATTGTCCGACACCCAAAGGATCACATAGATCCACATTACCTTCCTTTTATTTGGCAGAAGATTAATACCAATTACGGCATAAAATTTCTTATAGCTTTATTGAGACGTAATTGATGAATAAAAATTGTATATATCTAAGGTGTACAGCATTATGTTTTGATATATGTATAGATTGTGAAGTGATTACTGCAATGAAGCTGGTTACCATCAGAAACATTTGAAATAATTATAATTTTTAAATATAGAATTGTATCAAGAAAATAAAATTAATTCTTAGTATCCAGTAGTAATCCTTTTTTTCTTGCCAACTTGCCTGATTTTGGATTACTTATTTCCTCATCGATTTCTTTATTTCTGTCTTACATTTTGGTATGAGATTATATATTAACTTAGATCACTCTGTTAATTGTTACTAATTGCTTAAGGAAATAATTACGAAACTGGTGGTCCATTTTTTCATCCTGAGTTTTACAGTTGACCTTTCCTGGTTTTAACCTCTTTCAACTTCATTTCCAGAGAAATCACTCCAGGTGCTGAGGGTAGATGATGCAAGGTGTGTAGTGACCTAGTCTCAGAAATCAGGGTCAATTCCTTTGCTCTCGTTCGTCAAAGCAAACTGCGGGCCAGGCCAGCTTCAAGGAAGAGGGAAATGCACTACTCCCTCTGACGCACATTGGATTGTCATCGTAAATTAAACCTCTCCTTAGGCAAAGTGGTTTTAAAATACAAACAAAATTTGGGTTTGTGAAGTTGAAGTTGGATTCCAAATGGGTTACAGTTTCACTAGCAAATGTGAGAAAGTTTTGTTTAACTTGGTCATCCTAGTCTGGTGACCCGTTGTTGCTGCAGTTCTGAAGCAGTCTTATTTCCAAAATACATTTTTCATTGTGTGATTTTTTTGTTTGTTTGTTGTTGTAACCTACGCTTAACCTTGAAAAACTCCGGGGTAGTCAGTTAATACTTTTTTTAAAGGCCTCTGTAAAGACCATCAAACAGTTTTGGAGGAATAGCATATAAATTTCTGTTTTACTCGAATCCTTTTCTCCATTCTCATCCTTGATGGACTTGCAAACTAGAGCAGGACACTCTCCTCGTCATCCCACGCTTTGAAGAGAGGTCACAGCAGGCCAGAGTCCTCTCCACGGCAGGCCGCGATGACAGCCATCCGGAAAGCACAGGTGAACGGACACCACCTCTTTCCATTTCCGTGAACTGAAACGTCTCATTACATGCTTCTGCATGTTTGAAGGAAATTGAAAACTCACCACTTTTAATATAAAAGCCTCACAAGTAAACATCACAGGTAACATCAATATCACAGGTAAACAAATCTTTTTTTTTTAATTTTTAAAGCAGTGGGGTTTTTTGTTGTTGTTTTTTTTAAGATTTTATTTTTATTTTTAGACAGAAGGGAACAGAGGGAGAAAGAGAGGGAGAGAAACATCAATGTGTGGTTGCCTCTCACGTGGCCCCCACTAGGGACCTGGCCCGCAACCCAGGCATGTGCCCTGACTGGGAATCGAACCAGCGACCCTTTGGTTTGCAGCCCGCGCTCAATCTACTGTGCTACACCAGCCAGGGCTATAGCAGTGTTTTGTACAATTACGCAATTGCAGGATATTTAGCAGGTAAGATTTTTTTTTTCCATTTTCTTTGGTAAGAAGATTACAGACTGAATGGAATTGCCACATTCATGTGTACACCATCTGCTGAGCATGCAGCTGGATGCCCGAAGTGAGGTTTATATTTGGACAACATAGTAACATCTTTTACATTTGACCCGGTTTCTTTAAAATCCTCAAATCAAGAAGACAATTTGAAACTCCTTTTCTAAAAATCAAAATTCCTAAGAGCCAGGGAGAACTTTTTTGCTGTTGTTTGGTGATTTGAGGCCTCCCCTGGGATCCTACAGAGAGCTCGATCATTGGTAGAGTCTGTTATCAAAATTTTCCCTTGCGTTTGTCAACAAGACTTTTGAGTTGCAACAACCTCTGAATTAAGAAATACAACTTTATTCGGTTTCAGAGAAAATCAAGAAAAAGGTAAAATAATGCATGTTAATCCACATGAGCTTGTTGGGTACGCTCAAGCTAATTCAGCAGCAATTGTTTTAGACTGAGTAGTGACGTCTTTTGGAGGAGATAAAAAAAAACAAAAAAAAAACAAAACGAAAAAACCTTTTGATTGATTTAGAAGTACTGGCTTTTTCTCATCCTGGATTTGTGAGAGTCTCGATTATCAATGCTTTCCCTCCCCCTTTGCCAGGTTCGATCTTCAATTCTTTTCTGCAAAGTGTGCAGCATGCTCTGCTTTGATTATTTACCTCCTTAGTCCTGTTGTATGGATCCCTCTAACTCCCTCTCATTAAAATAACACAGTTGTGCCCAGGTGTGTGTGGCTCAGTGTATTAAGCGCCAGCCTGCAAACCAAAGGATCGCGGGTTCAATTCCCAGCCAGGGCACATGCCTGGGTTGCAGGCCAGGTCCCCAGCAGAGGGTGCACGAGAGGCAACCACACATTGATGTTTCTCTCCCTCTTTTTCTCCCTCCCTTCTCCTCTGCCTAAAAAATAAATAAAATCTTTTAAAAAATTAATAAATAAAGTTGCTCTTTCCTTAAAAAAAATTAACAGTCGTTTAGCTCTCTTTTTCAGTGATGCTGTTGTAGGTATTATAATTTTCCTTTTTCATTATCTGCATGCTTAGAAAAGATGGTCACAACACTCACAATGTTAAACATTAAACTAGCCCTATCTCCATACAGAGCACAATAGTTAATCCGCAAACAGAAAACAGTTTGTTACAAGGCACTTAAATTGCCCACTCGGACTGCATCACTCCAGGGAAGGCAGCAGTGGATGGTCCCTTACTGTGACCCCATAGTCTAGGTTGTCGACATCAGCCTGAGGGCAGAAAACAGTCACCAAAAGGTGGATCGTTTGTCTTGGAGCTATTTAACAATAAAAACAGTGCTAAAAAATAGAGGCATTCAACCTCTATGTTTGTGGGCTGCCACGTGGCTTTTGCACCTTTCCAGGAACCTATGGCACCAGGGCAGAAACGGTGACCTTTCGCATCCTGGTGAGGGGTTTCCCAGTGCCAAACGGGGACAGTCCCTGGCAGACTGGGCAGGCTGGCCACTGCAGCACTGGCGGCAATTTCTAAAGTAAGAGACACACGAGCAAAGACTGGCAATGATCCTTTTTCAAAAACACATCCCTTTGAAACTGTAATAGCGATCTCTAACCAGAAGCTAATTAATAGATCATTTGTTAGCATATATCCCCAAAAAGCAGTAACCACTGCAGACAACCAGTGTTCATTTAAAAACAAGTCATTCTAAAGTAACTTGGTTTCATGTCTTTTTTAAAGTGTTTTTTTTTTAAGATTTTATTTATTTATTTTTAGAGAGGGGGAAGGCGGGGAGAAAGAGGAGAGAAACATCAATGTGCAAGAGATACACAGATGGGTTGTCTCTCACAGCCCCCCAAGCGGGGACCTGGCCAGCACCCCAGGCATGCACCCTGACCAGAAATTAAACCAGCGACCTTTTGGTTGCAGGATGACGCCCAACCCACTGCGCCACACCAGTCAGGGCTGCACAAGTCATCTCAAGTAGCTTAAGAAAAAAATGGATTATGAATATAAAGGCTTGGTTTTTCTCCTTGCATTCCAGTCCCCTCTTCCTCTCAAAATGAGAGGAGAAACGGGGCTGCTGAAATAGCCAGCACTTTACGTCACACAGTCCAGGCTCTCCAAGAGGGACTGACCTCTCTCAGTTCCAATTCCAAAATTTCCAGGAAGGACTGTAATTGGCCAAGCTTGGGTCATCTGACCATCCCGTGGCCAATTACTTGTGGTTGGGGGTGGGGGTGAGGCAATTTTGAGATGTTCTAAGAGCTTCCCAGATACTAGCCCCTCATACAATCTTTGCAGGTAGATGTCATCGTTAACTTCATATTATAGGAAGGAAACTGAGAGCGGAGTTTTCAGAGGGAACATACATCTAGTAGCAAGTGCTGAAGTTCACCCTAATAAGATGGTAACAAGCCTCCTGCCCACCTCCACACTTCTTCTGGGAACTGTTTCCTATTGTCTCACCCAAAGCAGCTTTCACGTTGTTCTGTGACTTTTTAAAATTATACCTTGGGGATATTCCTAAGCCCTTACACACATGTATATCTGTTTCATTCTTTCTTTTTTTAACCAGTGTTCAGTTAACATTGGTGGATAGTCCGTTTGCTTTCAGTTTTTTACTGTTAAAAACAATACTGAGAACATAGTCAAACATATGTCCTTGAATACATGTAGAAGTAATTTGTAGGACTTATCAGGCAAAAGAACATGTGAACTGATATTCTGTGTATACATAGTGAGTATATGTATTGATAGATATGGCTAAATTCCCCACCAAAGATGTGTCCCCGTTTTCACATGGGCCAGTTTGTCCTTCTTCACAGTAACTTCAACAACCTTAAACAGATAACTTCTAAAGACTGGGGTAGAGACAAGGGCTAATGTGGACCCCGAAAAGGGACACCTAATCCAACCTGTCAGTTAAGGCTTCTTGGGGGTGACTTCTAAGCAGAGTCTGAAAAAGGCAAATGGGAGTTTGTCAGTAAAATAAGTGTGAAATGGGTTACAATTTTAAAGGACAGAATATATTTCATGTTAGTGAGGATTCGGAACAATCCAATAGCAAATATAGGTCCCTATATTCTTGGTAAATACCTTACAAAGTGCTTATCTATGGTCACCAGAAGATATGTACGAGGGTGTTCATAATACTTTATTTGTAATAACCCCAAATCCATTCATCCTAATGTTCATCAGCAGTGGAATGGATAATTCCAGTCAAATACACCCTCATGCAATGCAATACTGTACAGCAGTGAAAAGTAAATGATCTGCAACTCTAAACGATATAGTGAGTTTCACACGTCCAATACTGGGTGAAAGAAGTCAGATGCAGAAGATTTCATACTGTATGATTCCACGATAAAACATACAGGAGATGCAAAAATTAACATACGCTGTTGACGTCAGGATATTGTTACCTTTGTGGAAGGAGGAGGAAATGGGCAGGCAGTAGAAGAGAGCACGGAGAGGCTTCTGAGGGGCTGGTCATGTTCTGCTTTTTGGACCTAGACGTTGATGACACAGATGTGTTTAGTCTGTGAAATTCATCAGCAGTGCCTATGCGCTCATGCTTGCTTTCCTAAATGAACATTATGCTTCAGTAAAAAGATGAAGATAAAAGAAGGAGAAAGTGGCTTTCAAGGCAGAAGAAATAGCATGAGCACAGAGAGGCGTGATGAGTTTACCTAGGAACAGCCCATCGACTGGAAAGGGAAGGGGAACTGGGAGTGGGCAGGGGGCAGAAGAAATTTATTAAGTACTAGGAATCAGATTGTCCTGGGTCCCTTCTGGTTCTAAGAATCTATGCTTTTATGATTAGCCCAAGACCATATACCTAGTTAATTCTTTTTTTTTTTTTAATACTCACCTGAGGACAGTTTTTCATTGCTTTTAGAGACAGAGGAAGGGAGAGAGAGAAACACTGATGTGAGAGAGAAGCATCTATTGGTTGCCTCCCATACTGTGCCCAGACCGGTACCAGGACCAGGGATCAAACCTGCAACATAGGTATGTGTCCTGACCAGGAATCAAACCCACGGCCCTCGGTTATGGGACGCTGCTCCAAACAACTGAGCCACACCAGCCAGGACTACCTAGTTAATTCTTACAATGAAAGATAAGACTGTGTGGAAGATTGAAAACACGGTCCTGATATTTTGATGGTCCTCCTATTAAGAGGTGGAGTCTATTTCCCCACCCTTAAAATCTGGGCTGGCCTTGGGACTTGCTTTGATTAATAGCATATGGTAGAAGTGACGCTGTGAGAGTCTTAGATCCCAGGCCTCAGTAGGTCTTGCAGCTTCTGCTCTTGCTCTTAGAATCCTGAGATCACCATGCTATAAGAAAGCTCAGTGTATGGTCTGGATTTGTTCCCCTGAATTCGTATGTTGAAGTCTTAACTCTCAGTACTTCATAATATGACCTTGTCTGGAAACAGGGTCTTTACAGAGGTAATCAGGTTAAAGTCAGGTCATCAAGCAGGCCCTAATCCAATATGATGATGCCCTCATAAAAAGGGGGAATTTAGACACAGTCACACACACACACACACACACACACACACACACACGGAACACGCCATGTGAAGATGAAGTCAGAGATAGCAGTGATGCATCTACGCACAAAGGAACACCAAACGTCATCAGTGAACACTAGAAGCTGGGAGAGAGGTAAAGGTCAGATTCTTCCTCACAGCCCTCAGACAAAAAGCAGCCCTGCTAACACCATGACCTTGGAGTTCTAGCGTCCAGAACTGTCAGTAAATAAATTTCTGTTGGCTTAAGTCCCTCTAACATACTAATAAACGAATATACCTGCTCATTCTCCAATAGGTTAGATTGTTTGTATTCCTCCGCTAGGGCTGCCATAACAGAGTGCCACAGGCTGGGGAAGTGAGACAACAGAAAGGGATTTTCTTGACGTTCTTGAGGCTGAAGTCTGAGAGCAAGGCGCGGGCAGGTTGGTTTCTCCTGAGACCTCTCCCGGGCTTGTGGGCGGCTTTCTTCTGTGTCTTCACATGGTCTTCCTTCTGTGTGCGTCTGTGCACCAACTGCCAGAAGCGGGGCCGCTGCGAACCTTCCATCCAGCCGGGCGGCCCCTCCAGCTGCAGGCTGTGACGTGAGTCAGCGTCGGGGAGAACCGCAGAACTCCACGGCCAATCCATAGAACTGCACGAAGGAAGACAATCATAAATCACTGCTGGTTTAAGCCGCTACGTTTTGGGATAGTTTGTTATGCAGCAATAGATCAAAGAAACAACCCCGTTTCACATAAATTATAAACCAGGCCCATTTCCATTATGCTATAGTTAGCGATAGGCTACATGTTAAATGGATTGTTTAGTTGGCTATTTCATTATTACCCTAGAAAAAGAGTACTAATTTATTCATTTAAAATGAATAGATGTTATTATCGGTACTAGTAACGTTTATAGAGCACTTTGCCAATTTGAAATAGTCTCTTAATAATTTATCAAGTTTTTTAATAGAAGAAATATTGAATCACAGACCTATGGGAGTTAAGAGGAGCAATAAGAGGTCATTTAATCCACCTCCTTATCTTCAAAGAGAATGGCTTATTCTATCCCAGCCAGATCAGAGCCACCTTCCTCCTGATCGTCATCCAAAAAGACTTTTAAAGTGTGGATCTGTAAATGGAACTGGATTTGGCACTCCATAGGCCTTTAAAGATTTAATACAACAGCAATGCAGAGAGAAACCACACATAAACAAAATTCAAAGTACTGCCTGCTCGAACAGCTTAAAAAGAATGGATAAGACAATGTGGTAGGTATGTACAGTGAACTATTATTATTTAGCTATGAGAAAGAAGGCCATGCTGCCATTTGTCAAAAAATGATGGTTAGCGGGGGGGGGGGGGAGGTTGGGAGTGAGGGAAATGAGAGATACTGTTCAAGGGTACAAACTCTCAGTGATACCATGAATAAGTTCTGGGGATCTATTGTCCAGTATGATGATTATAGCTAATGATATTGTACTACAAATTTGAGATTTGCTAAGAGAGTAGATCTTAAATGTTTTCACCACACACACACAAAAAAGACATGGCAATTATGGGAGGTGATGTAGATATTAGCTAAGGATATGGTGATAATCATTTTGCGATATGTAAGTGTATCAAATCAACATTTTGTACACCTTAAGTTTAAACAATACTATATGTCAATTATATCTCAATAAAGCTGGAAAAAGAGAAAGATACATATAAAATGATGTTTTTTTTTGTTCCAAATTATCTACATGAACATTTTAGCCCATGTCGATAACACAGACAGATAAACATAATCAGACAAAAACTATGCATGTATACAAGTAAAAGAAAATGCTCGGGGAAATATGGCAGCTCTCAGGTATTTGAAGCGCTGCTGTGTAGAAGAAAGGTTAGATTTGCTCTGTGTAGCTACTGGGTACCACTGGGACCAGGAGAGAAACAGGTGGAAGTTTCAGGGAGGCAAGTGGCAGTTTACCTTTAGGAAGAACTTTTGAACAATCAGAACATTTCAGAATAAATGGGTTCTCTCACTGGCGTTTTACTGTACAGGGAATTCCAGGAGATTAGCCTAGATGACCTCTGAAATGCTTTCCAGCCCTATGACACTGTACCATGCATCAAAATCGAACACATTTGGGGAAAGGAGGGGAAGGTGATTGAATTTTATAGGCAAAGAATTGTTACCAGCTGTGCTTGTTTTAGGTCTGGACTGAATAGAGTCCAGGGAAACTGTTATATCTTTATGCCTAAAGGGTTTGAGGAGAATCCTAAGTAACGTAAGGGGAGTCGCTCAGGAGTCATATTGGGGGAAATACGATCAAGTCAGAGCCGAAAAAGAAGACATCCTCAAGATAGCCTAATTGAAGATCATCCATCCTTCCATCCATCCATATCTGTCATAGAAGGGGTGGGAGTTTGAGGACCAGGAGATTTTGAACTAAGCAATTACAAGCCAGTCTATTCCGGAAACTAATTTTGAAACATTAGATGAGAAACCTAGACATTGTACAAAATAGAGGGGAGGAGAACGTGGTCACAGATGAGAGGAAGAAATATTTTTGTAAATTGCTGGGTGCTCAAGGTCTGGAACCCGGGAGGAAAAGACCAGCAGCAGGAAAATCCAGCAGAGATGACGTGAGTCCCAATGAACACTGTGTCTCCATCTGAACACAGATAATGTGAGAATGTAGCAATAACTTGGAAATGCAGGCTGGCAGAGACAGGAATCAGTGAAGCACGATTCCCATGCTCCTTGCTTCTGGAAATAGTGGTATTGCTTCTGGGGAAGGTAAAGATAATGAGCATCTATGTCTTCAGTGTGCCTGTTGGTGTTGGTGCTGTTTTTGATCTTTCATGCCAGTCCCCGGCCATCACTACGGTGCGCCAATCCCTGCTACTTTTTTTTTTTTTTCACCTGGTCCCTGCCCTTGCCAGGAGCTCACAGCTACCCTCCATTCAGTTCGAGATGTTTGGGGATTGTTTTAAATGTTGAAATGAATTCTCAGGTAAGTCATTTTGGCATGGTTAGGTTGGGATGAAATATTTTCCCACACTTTGTTTCTCCCAAGCCTGTCACAGCCCCCACTCCCTTGCTTTAAGTTCCCTTCTCACTATAAAAATGAAAGAATGGAAAACATTTGCAAGACAGTGCATGTATCCTAAGTCTCCACTTACAAGATATTTGCTCTAGCCTGGACAAGATCTTAAGAACCAATGGTAGAGGAATTTTCATAGGCAAAACAAAGGTCTTATGTAATCATTCACATGTGTAGGTAGCTGGTGATAACCAGGGAAGAATGACTAATGAAGTGATAGATGATTCTACATGGTTTTATTGGTTGATCGGTGTTTTTGTTCTTAGTTATATGCAAGCTGGCAGGTGGTGGTGATGGGGGGTGCAGCTCACCTGAATAAATACTGTAGAATTTGTTTCATGATCTGAGTTTATACCACTTAAGAAATTAGGTTTGAGAAAGCTGATGGGTATCTGAAAACATTACATTTTTAAAAATTTTAATAGTAAGTGATTGTATGACACTTATATGCCCAACACTGTGTTCAGCGCTTTATTTCATTCTCACCAAAGCCCTATAAGGTAGGTACTATTGTTATTATAACTTCATAAATGAGGAACCGATGCACGAAAAGGTTATTTGCTCAAGAACAAATATCTAATAAGTAGAAGAGTCCACTTTTGAACTCAAGCCGTCTGGCTTCAGAGTTCCTGCTATACTATACTACATTTATCCATTACACAACATTGTATCATTATATAACATTAACATAGAAGCCAGTCATCCCCAAGCTGAAATTCTCTCAGATAATAAAAATCAAGCAACAAACCAAATTCTTGCTCTATGACCACCTTTATCCCTTGTGAATGATTATTTTTCAGGAGTTGCTAACACTTTGGGGATTAAAATGTGTGTGGGGGGGGGGGAAGTATTTTACACACAGGAAAACTTTGGTCCAAATAGAAAGTTCATATTCTATTTCGTGTGAAAGCATAGTGGTCCTGCTCCCATTTGGGGGCAATTTCAGTTATTTCTGGCCAAAGCCTGGATGGCAATGGGATAATTTCAGAGTGCTCTTATAATACTGAGTATCCATGTCAGTGAATGGTTCGTCTAAGGTCAGGATGATTCCATAAAAGACACGTGAAGAAGGCCTGCATTTCCCTCTTCCCTTTAACCTAGCTCCCCAGTGGTGGTTTAGATTGCTTCTTTACCATGGCACCCATCCTCTTTGCTTTAATTTTAAGCAAATTTTCAGTGTGGTACCTTCAATAACTGATACTTTTTATACAGGAAATAGAAAAGCCAAAGGAAAATCAGGAGGATAATTACCTAGTTCCTTGAGAATTAAAAAAAACTGGATCAGCCCTGGCTGGTGTGGCTCAGTGGATTGAGTGTTGGCCTGTGAACCAAAAGTTTGGGGGTTCGATTCCCAGTCAGGGCACATGCCTGGGTTGCAGGCCAGGTCCCCAGTAGGGGGCGCACAAGAGGCAACCACACACTGATGTTTCCTTCCCTCTCTTCCTCCCTCTCTTCCCCTCTAAAAATAAATAAGTCTTTTTTAAAAAATTTAAAAAACTGGATCAATACTAAGATGCAGGAATATGTATTGGGGATAGTGAGTATTTACACACATAGATGTATGTGTGTATTTGTGTGTATGTGTATAAAAACACTTTTCTGCTTGAGTCCCTCTTTAGATAATATAAGTTAAAGGTAAGTTCTGGCTCCGAAACAGCGTTAAAGATAGATTTCCCCCCTCATGTGTAATCAAAAGAAGACCTGACCACGTGCACGGTGTGTAAAGCACGCCAGTGAGAAGATTGGCTTTACTGTCAAGCATTGTGAGGGTAACAGAAACATGCGTGTGATTAGATGGTAAAGGAGTTCAACAGGAATTCGTGGTAACGTAATACGAGGAATGGGGCCACAACTGCTTCTCCAGTGAGTCTGTAGAGTGCAGACTACTGAGCCGAGTGCAATTTAACACCATGAAATAATTTCAAAAAATCATAATGACACGATAATATACCTCTTCACCATCTTCATGTACATGTTGGATAATTTTGATTCGAGGCCCACTGCCGACAGGGTGTTTAAAGGGATTCTCCGGAGCACTTTGGGGATCCTCACCTGACACCACACGCCCTGTGCTTCTCTGTCCAGCTGCGCCTGCTAATGAGCGGTGCACCTTGGGCGCTTAGCTGGACTGATTGATTTGACAGGTGGAGGTGGGACAGGAAGGGCTTTACACCCACCAACCCCCGGAGGCCGTAGCGCACTGAGCAGAACGTGGGAAGCCGAGGTGCTGGGTAAGGGCAGAGGGGCCGAAAGACCTGACGCAGCAGCCGACGTGCCCACGAGGTGGGCACTTGAGGACCCAGCCGCGAGGAGGCGGGCGCAGCGTGGGCGGGGCGGAGCCTGGCGGGGCGGGGCCTCCGGGAAGCCCTCCCCCGGAGTAGCGGAGGTGACTGGTTGGGTGGGGGGCGGGGGACGCTCTGCCCCACGCCCTCCCAGTGCTCGGTGGTTTAAAGATGGCGGCGGCGGCGGCGTTGGGGGCGCGGAGCCGCGGGAGGAGGAGGGAAGAGGAGGATCTGTGAGTCGCCGAGAGGCAGCGCGGCGGCTGCTGTGTGGAGTGCGGGCGCGGAGCTGCCGGCGGCCCGGCTTCTCAGGGCCGGGGCCTGGACTGGCAAGGAGGCCGGAGCAGTCCCAGGAGCCCGAGGCCGGAGCCGAGGAGGAATGTGACCAGGGGTCGGCGGGGGCGCGGGCGTACGCGAGCGCAGGGATGGGGCAGCAGGTGGGCCGCGTCGGGGAGGCTCCGGGGCTTCAGCAGCCGCAGCCCCGAGGGATCCGGGGTAGCAGTGCAGCCAGGCCCTCCGGCCGCAGGCGGGACCTGGCGGGGCGCACCACAGAGGCCGGCTTCAATATCTTCACCCAGCATGGTGAGTGTGTCCCGGAGCCGGCGTGCGGGCGTCGGAAGGCCGGGGGTGGGGCTGGGGCGGGGTGGGCGGCAGACAGGCAGCCTTTGGGGGTCTAGCGGTGGAAGGGTGCCCGGGAGTGGGGGCGGAATCCGCTGCCATCTGGGCCAGTCACGGGAGGCGAGTCACACCCCTCCCCCTCCGTCTCCAGCCTGGCTGGCAGCTCCCGGGGGCGGAGAAGGAAGGAGAAGTGGTCTTAGGGACCGTGGATGGACTCTCCTCTCCCCTGGGACGGGACCGTGCGGCCCGGGAAGGATGGTGGATGAGGTGGGGTGTGAGCTCAGCCCTGGAGGTGTTAGTATAAATCGGTCGTTAGTGAAGGGAACGTGAGTTGTGCCTTAAAGGGATTGGGAAATAGCGACTGAATCTCAGGAGACAGTGTCGTATAAAGTATATTTGTAAGTCAGGCGATGAGCAGTGTCAGGATAGTGAACAGTGCCTGCCCAAAATACCCTTCTGTGGGAAAGATAAGGGTGGTATCTCAGCAGTCTTTGATTCTCCCCACCCCCCAAACTGAAAATGAAGGGCTTTGCCAAACCATCCCCCCAGGTCTGCTCTTTATAGAGTAGGACAGAATTCCGAGATACCTAGTAGGGCTTCGAGGTTGGTGGGCATGATTAGGACTTCGGATATGAACACGTTTTTCTTCCTGCTCCGCGCGCCTGCTCCAGGCTCTGTAGTCCTGAGCCTATTTACTTTGGTTATCAAGGTATTTTTAGGATCGTCTCCAAACTCTTTTGATCATACACTTTTATCAGGAAAAGAGCATACACCTCTGGAATTAATGTATCTTTATTAATTTTATACTTGTACTTCTCTCTCTGCTAATATGTTATATGACTTATAATGCACACAGAAATAGAATTTAAGAAAGCATGAAATGAAAAATAAGTGTCCTAAGAGTTCTAAGAGATATCTTTGCCTACAGCCCAGTGGATTCCTTTGCACTTCCTTTGAGGTGCACCCACCCACACCACTTTTGAGATTAGTTTTTTAGAGGAAGGAAGAGTGGAGAAGGGGGAAAAAACAAAACTGACCTTCGTGAAATGCACATATCCTAAGCCCTGAGAGAAGCTGAAGAGAGAAATGTGACTTCTGTACGAAGGACTGGATAGTCGAGGTTGGATGAGGGGTGGCAAGCTGACATTTCAGTGAAGAGGCCTACAGAAAATGATAAAGGAAAAAGAAGCCTGGGTGTTCTGGACTGCACAATGTAGGGAAGAGGAGGAAGAAAAGGAATTGTGAACTGGTTGTTAGAAATGGAGTTTTGGAGGAACTAACGCAAAGAAAGAGATGTACCCAGGCAGCTCTGGCTGTCAGGGGAGTAGTATCAGAGTTATGCGCTTGGGCTTTGTGAGTAAACCTGGCTATTTCTTGTTGGAGGAGATACAAGTGGTCTGGGGCCATTCAAGAAGTACATGCCCTGCTATTGCTCTGGCTGGTGTGGCTCAGTGGATTGAGCGCTGGCCTGCGAACCGAAGGCTGGCCCATTCAATTCCCAGTCAGGGCCAGGTCCCCAGTGGGGGGCGCTCGAGAGACAACCACATTGATGTTTCTCTCCCTCTCTTTCTCCCTCCCTTCCCCTCCGTCTAAAAATAAATAAAATCTTAAAAAAAAGGGACGTACATGTCTGCTATAAAAGATGTGAGCGAGCTTTTCTTCCAGGTAAATGAATGAACATGTTATGAAGGTGCTGTATAACTTAGTCTTCACTGAAATCACTTTCTAAAACACAGGAGGCAAGAGTGGGTGGATAGTTTTCAGAGAAGAAATCCAAGTAGCTTTTCTTTGTGGAATAGTGTTGGTATGCACGAAACTTGGCCCAGTAGGCCTCAGTGATCCTCTTCCTCTGCATTTTATTCAGGACTTAAGATGGTCAGGGAAGGAGGAAGTGATGAAGAATGAAGCAGGAAGAGATTTTGAAGGATGGGTAGGAGTTGGATCTGTGGAGCAAGAGAACAAGGGCAGCGGTCAGGAGAAACAACTTGAGCATGAACAATGGAAATGAACATGATTTGTTGATGGCACAGTTAGGAGACATCTGTTGCAGTGAAGCAAATCCTCCAGGAGTGAATTGCAGAGCAGAAGTTGCAAGAATGAAGTCCTGGTCTTTGCTTCACCTGGCTGGGTGATTTAGTCACTTACCATCTTTGTTTGTTTGTTTTTTTTTTTTTTTTAAGATTTTACTTATTTATTTTAGAGAGAGGGGAAGGGAGGGAGACAGAGAGGGAGAGAAACAGCGATGTGTGGTTGCCTCTCACATGGCCCTCACTGGGGACCTGGCCCGCAACCCAGGCATGTGCCCTGACTGGGAATCGAACTGGGACCCTCTGGTTCCCAGCCCGCGCTCAACCCACTGAGCTACACCAGCCAGGGCCCATCTTTGTTTTTTTAATCTGTGACATGTTGGACTGGATGATTGTTAAGTTACCTTCTGACTGTTAAGACTTTATGATATTAAGTGAGAAGCAGTGGAAAATGGCAGAGAAGTTTATATCAGTTTACCTGATTGGCTAGTTTATAGGATACATCAACAAACCCAAGTATGAAATACTGAAAGACTGCCTTTGAATGGAGACAGTAGAAATAGGAGGGGTAAATCTGAAGGTTATTTCATTCATTTAACAAACAGAAGTTTTTTGAGCACCTGTTATGTACTGTGACTGTAACAGAGTCTCTGTCCTTGTGGGACTTACAGGACTTCGCAATTTAATGTAGAGGGTGAAAGAGGAGAGATCGCTGTGGAATATTTATTAAGGGCATGAACTCTGGAGACATTCTGCCTGGATTCGAAACCTGGCTCAGCTGCTTATTTTTTTTGTTTGTTTATTTATTTATAGAGAGAAGGGAAGGGAGGGAGAAAGGGAGAAAAACGTTGATCGATTGCCTCTTGTATGTGCCCCTACCAGGGACCGAGCCCGCGATCCAGGCCTGTGCCCTGACTGGGAATCAACCAGCAACTTTTTGCTTTGTGGAAGGTTGCTTAACCAACTAAGCCACACCACACCAGTCAGGGCCAGCTGCTTATTATCTGTGTGACCTTGGGCAAGTTATTTAACTTTTTGGGCCTTGGATTCTCCATTCGTAAAATGGGCCTCATAAGAGTATGTAGTATTTAAGCCTAGATTTAATGAGTTAATATGTGTGAGGCACTTAGAATAGTGCCTGGCACATAGTTAAGAGCTAAGTATATGTTAGCTGCTACCATTACTACTATTATTAAAAGTAGGGATGAGTCAAAGACCATAAGGTTTGACATTGGCTGAGATGATAATTATTCTGTTGACAAGTTTTGGAAGTTTGGAGATGATTGAAAGGATGAAAATAGGGTAAGTTTGTTGCCAAAGACCAGTATGAAAACAATGGAATTAGTAATTAGCAAATAATATAGAAAACACAGGTGAAGTGAGTATTGTTCTTAGACAGATGGGTGTTTATGAACTTTGTTAGATCCATCTCTCAACCTTGGCAGTATTGACATTTTGGGGTGGACAATTCTTTAGTGAGTGTGTGTTGTGGGGGCTGGGGGGGCACTGTCCTTTGTTTTGTAAGATGCTGAGCGGCATCCACAGCCTCTACTCAGTAGATGCCAGTAGTACCCCTTTCTGGCAACAACCTCCACCCCCCACCCCCCACATTTGTGACAGACAGAAACATTTCCAGGCATTGCTAAGTGTTTCGGGGAGGGGGGGGGGAACAGTTGCCCCTGGTTGAGAACCACTGCCTGGAAACATGTGGCAGATTTTGAATTGAATGAATTAGACTCCAAAGCCCCTCGGTGGACCTGTCATTTGACATTTATGCAAAAGAATCTGGATTCTAGAGCTAATGTACACGTCTCTGTCTTCAGTTTCAGTATTGAAATATTTGCACATCATTTTATATATGAAAGTTAGGTCTGACAAGCTGCTGAGTTTACATTTGGATCTTAAAGAAGATCCAAAATGGTACATAGTTAATCGGTAAAAATGTACCATATTCTTCAGACCATAAGACACACCTAGGTTTTAGAGGAGGAAAATAGGGGAAAAAATTTTGAAGCAAAAAATGTGGTAAAATATTTAATAACATAAATAACATAATATTTCACCAATGTAAATGTAACAGCCACAAGCTACATTTGGACTATAAGATGCACCCCCATTTTTCTCCCGAATTTGGGGGGGATGCGTCTTACAGTCTGAAAAATACAGTACCTATGTTATAGAGATGGTTTATCTGAGTCCATGATTTTTCTTCTGGAGAAAGAAATGATATTTTCTTATTGAAGATGAGAATGGTATTTTTATTGTTAATATATGGTGAGTCGTTACAATAATTTGCCTTGCTAAAAATGATTTTTGTGAATGTAATTTAAAAGGAGTAAAAATAATAGGGCTTTTGGTATGAAAGAGGTGGGTACTGTGTGACTTTTCTGAGCTCTGCTGTTGAACCTTTTTGGTGAGCTGGTGTTTGGTGACTAGTAAGTAATCTAGTGTTAAATGCCTTTCTTTTTAGTATCTGACATACCTCACAACAGTTGAGTGATTGCATTTCAACTTCTCTCACTCATTTACTGAAAATGCTGTTGTAGATTAGCCTTAACTTGTGAAGTTTTGAATACTAGAAATTTTCCTTTAAATCAAACCCATCATTTTGAGTGGTCTGATTCATTTATTCTGGACCTGTAGTTCATGTTCTGATCTTTGGAGAAGGAAAGATGTGGCACCCTAGGTTGGACTGATACTGTAGAAGAGAACAGGAAGGCTGTTGGAAGGAAATTTTAATTATGGGGACCTAGTATGGTGGTCACTGATTCTCATGAGAACTCAACATTGGAGAAGGAATCAGCTGTTAGGTTTTTATTACCCTCCAAATCTGTACAAGGTACAGCTATATAGCCGAGTCTGTATTTTTAGCCAAGCGGCAGTCTGAGTTGTGATACAGATGTCATCACAGCCCAATTGCCAGTAAGGTCCCAGGTAAATTGTGGTCTCATTTGTCTCCGTAGGGGTCTTCAGCATGCTTTAAAAAGAAAACAAAAGACAGAGGAAAAACGAGCCTCTTTTTCCCTTCCAACCCCCATTCTATGTTGTTTTTTTCTGTTCTCTTGATCAAAATTGGGAATGATGGCTATAAATTTATATTTGTGTAGTTCTTTTTTTAGAGTTTGTGAAGATCTTTTATGGCCTTTACCTCCTTGGATCTTTACTGGCACTCTGAAATAGGTGGGGGCAGGCATTCATTCGCTAATTTAGTAGATGAAGAAGAGTTAAGAGAATTGTGTGACTTTCCAGGATCGCCTTGCTGTTAAGCCATGGGACTGAAACGCAAGCCCTTTTCTCTGAATCTTGCTATAGGATAGAGATTTGGGGAGCACGGAGCTTCAGATCAGGCAGAGTTATGTTCACCTTCTGCCTTGTGCCTGATATTAGTAAATGGTGTACAACTCCAACCTCAGCGGATTGTTGGATTAAATAATAAAGTTATGTAAGGCTCTTAATGAAAGTGCCAGGCACTAAGTGCTCAATAAACAGCAGTTTTGTTGTCATTGCTATTTACCTCAAGATGTCGTGAAGACTATGAGTCATATGTGAAAATGTTTTGTAAATTATCTAAGACACTGCTATTGTCAACGGTCGCAAAGATTATGAGTCACATGTGAAAATGTTTTGTAAACCAAGACACTGCTATTGTCAACATGATGGCACGCTAAAGTGTAGACTTGTCTCAGTATTTACACTTTAAGTCTCTGTTTTCTCTGTTTCTCTCAAGTGACTCTTGGTTATTAAAGGACTTCCAGAAAGCAACACAATGGTAGGGAAGTTTGGGGGATCCGAAATCGTAGAAGAATCTGAAATCACATTAGGCCTACATGCCTACATTCCTCTGAAGGCAGATATTATCTTCTTATGATTTGTCTTAGGGGCTGGTGGTTCTTTTTCACTCAGTCTTTTCATAGGATGTTTTTTCTTCCGGCAGAGAAATTGAACCAGAAACACAGGCCAATGCAAATATAAAGTTTAGGTACAGATTTCATTCTAATCTGGCACATTTATTTGCTAGTTAGGATTTAATGACTTACTATTGTAACTTCCTTCATCTGACATCCTAGATGTTTTTATGCCTCCTTGTATTATTTTTACCTCTGATTATAAAGTTTCTTGTTAAAAGGATGTTGCTTCTATTTTTTTTTTTTTTAAGATTTATTTTTAGAGCCCTGGCTGGTGTAGCTCAGTGGATTGAGCGCGGGCTGGGAACCAAGCGGTCCCGGTTCGATTCCCAGTCAGGGCACATGCCTGGGTTGCGGGCCAGGTCCCCGTGAGGGCCATGTGACAGGCAACCATACATTGCTGTTTCTCTCCCTCTCTTTCTCCCTCCCTTCTCCTCTCTCTGAAAATAAATAAATAAAATCTTTAAAAAAAAAAAAGATTTATTTTTAGAGAGGGGAAGGGAGGGAGAAAGAGAGGGAGAGAAACATCTATGTGTGGTTGTCTCTCACATGTCCCCCACTGGGGACCTAGCCTGCAACCCAGGCATGTGCCCTGACTGGGAATCGAACTAGTGGCCCTTTGGTTTGCAGGCCGGCGCTTAGCCACACCAGCCAGGGCCAAAAACATGTTATAGTAGGACTTTTAGATTTTGATTTTTTCTAAGTCAAATGAACTTTTTCTTATAATATGCATATGAGATTTCAAAATACTTATGAATGTTAACTTCACTCAATCTTAACAGATTTCTTCTGGAATAGGTAAATTTGGAGTTTCACCAAATCATGTAGAACAGCTGTTCTCAAACTTTAGCATGGAGAGCTTATTAAAACATATTGCTGGGCCTCACCCCCAGAGTTTCTGATTCAGGTTTCAGGTGGGATTTAAACATTTGCATTTCTGACAGACTTCCAGGTGTTGCTGATGCAGCTGGTTGGGCTCACACTTTGAGAACCACTGATAATGTGAAATTAAGAAGAGTAATAGAATAGATCCAAGGTGAGTCAGAGACTGTCAGCTGTGTCAGAAAAAGGTGTTAACTCTCTTCTGCCTAAAACTGGTTCAAGCCCTTGTGTTCCAAGTCCGGTGTACACATAAGCGTCATTGTTTTATCTCGTCTTTTGGTGGCAGGAAGAGATGACGTGGTTTTGCTTTGGCTTCAACTTAAAGGTTTGTATGTCGGAGGTCTGTTGAGAGGTGCACTTCTAAGAGAATCATGAATATCAGGGAGAAAGTGAGGGAGGGTACATCCGGTTCTGCTGACAGACTTAGAGTGGGCCTCAGTTCTTGGAAGAAGTGGTGAAGAAAAATTACCACTTACTGGGTGCTGTGTCAGACATGTTAATATCTGTTTTTTCTAAAACCCCATCAGACCCTACTTGCCAAAATTGAAAAAGATTAGAGACCAAAGAATTTGGGATACCTATTTGTGATTCTATAATTTTGGTATATGATGGTGCCTAGTTACCTTATGGGGTATGTGTGTATGTATATAAGTGTGTGTGTATTCAAAGATATTTAGGCTTTTAAAAAAAATTTTTATTTTATTTTTAGAGAGGGGTAGGGAGGGAGATAGGGAGAGAAACATCAGTATGTGGTTGTCCCTTGTGCACCCCCTACTGGGGACCTGGCCCACAACCCAGGCATGTGCCCTGACTGGGAATCGAACTGGCAACTTTGGTTTGCAGGCTGTCACTCAATCCACTGAGCCGCACCAGCCAGAGCTATATTTAGACTTTTCACCTCCCACTGTCTTGAGACCAGTATTGGTGTTTTCAGAATGGTAAGACAGGTTGGACCTGTGTGCTCGGTGGCTGTAGCTTCAGACTTTGATACCGTGCTCTAAGAAGGGACCGCAGGCACTAACAATGCTCTTTGGAATCTCCTGGTGACATTGAACTGCTGTCTCAGCCTCTAGGCTTACTGTTGCTACTATTTCTTATTGAAGGCTTTTATTATATTTCCTCCCCCTTTGTTGTAGATTACAGCTCTTACTCTCTTTGCTTTTTGGAAATTGCTAAGATTTACCAGATACATGAGTGATA
The DNA here is from genome assembly GCA_004026765.1 of Micronycteris hirsuta. Classification (NCBI taxonomy): domain Eukaryota; kingdom Metazoa; phylum Chordata; class Mammalia; order Chiroptera; family Phyllostomidae; genus Micronycteris; species Micronycteris hirsuta. Next base: position 52,755 of record PVJI01004462.1, on the reverse strand, counting down.
GTATATTGGGCTACTATAAGAAGATGAATGTACTAAGCCATGTTTCTCTATGAATGTAGAAGAAAGCATAAAATATTAGCTATACATACCCTCTAATATTTATTGTTGATTTATTACATCGTATTGGTAGAGGGTTGTTAGAAAGCTACTGATGATATTGGGTACTGATTGCATTAAGTATTTGTGTAAATGACTCTTGGATTCTGAGATACTAGGTTGTAAGAACTGATTTCTTTACCTTGCATCCTTCACACACAGTACAGGCCACATAGTAGGTGTGATTGTGGAGCACTTGTGAGTAATTATGGAACAATTTTTTTCTTATTTTTATATCCTTTTATATAGTGTATTTCTGAAATAGTCATTGTCGATTAAACACATTTTAAATGACAGTATGTCTGGTTACTAATAGTTTTATTTGGTAAAACTATGTAGGTGACTATTTTTCCTTTATATCTAGATGTACTTCCAGATGTGTAGAATATCCAGCTATAGGAGCTTATCTGCTCGGGTGTTTGTTTTGAGACTAAACATAATAACTTTGTTTATTTATTTTTGAGGGTGTTCTGTTTGAGACTAAAAATTATTTTAGGTGGACACTAATTTGTAGAATGTTACTGTTAAAAATAAAGTACTCGAGCCCTGGCTGGTGTAGCTCAGTGGATTGAGCGTGGGCTGGGAACCAGACGGTCCCGGTTTGATTCCCAGTCAGGGTACATGCCTGGGTTGTGGGCCAGGTCCCCATGAGGGCCATGTGAGGAGCAACCATACATTGCTGTTTCTCTCCCTCTCTGTCTCCCTCCCTTCTCCTCTCTCTAAAAATAAATAAATAAAATCTTAAAAAAAAAAATAAAGTACTCCACTGATCTTGTGTTGATATCCATGGAGACTCTTAATGTGGTATATTTAGTTTATTATTGCAGCGTGCAACTTATAAGGACTTTTTCTTTCCTTTTTAGGTAATATGGCAGAATTAAAAAAAAATTTAACTTAACTCTCCAGAATATTTTCTATGTTCTTTATTCAGTTATTTCATTGAAATTGATGATGCCAATGTTTCTGAGAGGATTTTAAGGCATAATTTAGATAGAACTGCTCTCCAGCCCTGACTGGTGTGGCTAAGTGGGTTGAGCCCCAGCCTGCGAGCCAAAGGGTCGCTGGTTGGATTCCCAGTCAGGGCACATGCCTGGTGCCCAGTAGGGGGCACATGGGAGGCAGCCACACATTGAAGTTTCTCTCCCTCTCTTTCTCCCTCCCTTCCCCTCTCTAAAAAATAAATAAAATCGTTAAATAAAATAAAAAACAACTGCTGTCCAAAAGTATGATGCTGCTTAAATAGATGTTGGTGAACATGAGTCTTGTTTTGTGTGTCTGTGGGTGTGGAAGTGTGATATTTTATACAATAACTCTTGGTTACCAATCTTTTTGGTTTGAGTGCGTAACTTTAGTATGTAAATTGTGGTCATTATACTAATTATAATTAGAAAAATTTCTCAGTATTGTTTTCAATTAAATTTCCACTCAAGGTGTAGATTTAAATATACTACTATGCTAAGTTTGATTTTGGTTGCTTAAAAAAATAAGAACTATCTTGAGCATTTTTCCCCCTCCTTTGCTTAGTGCAGTAAATGTGCTGAGTCTGTAGTGGTGTTGCTGCCGGGTCCTCCTCCGCGCTGAACTCTGCCAGGACTGGCTTTTGATCCAGCAGAACACAAAGCTCAGCAGGCCCAGGCAGTTTATAGTCCCTGGTTTGCTTTCCAAGGAGAGGGAGGGTTTAGAAACCTTCCACTTGATGTGGTCAAGGTCAAAGAAAATGTTCTGTGGCTTCACGTGATATACAGTGTGAACGCATACAATTTTGTTAACATGTTCCTCTCTCTGTGCTAATTCCAGCAAATTAAAATAACAATACTGAGTTAGGACTAAAGATTGTCACTTAGCATTTTGTGGTTCCAGATAATTACTAAGAGAACATTTTCCTAAAACTAGCAGTCCCAACAGGCACAGTCTGTATGACCATCTGTTTCCTATAGGAAAGAAAGATTGATCCGTGAACATTTTTGTTATAGTAGCTTTTATTATTTTTGAGATTTGCATGTCTATTGTACAAGAATATACGAAGTATCTCAGTGTAAAAGAAAAATCAGTACAGAAGCATATAGACTGGACATGTCCCCTACAGAAAGCCCCCTTTGGTATTCCTGCCCTAGATCCCTTTTCCCTTATTGGAGGAAACTGTTCGTGCTTGTGTCTTTTCCCAGAACTTTCCATGTACATATATATAGGAGCATGTACATATTAATGCTTCTCTTGTCATTTTGTAAATGTCATTGTATGCATTTTTCCTCCCAAATTTGTTTTTTGTACTTAAATGTCTGGAAGGCCCTTCTGTGGCAGTATGTGTAGATTTCTCATTCTTTCAACAGCTTTATAGTATTTCATGCTGTAGGTATGTATGTAACTTTGTTTAGATAGTAATCATTGTCTTATTGAGGAATATTTGTTTATAAGATTATTTAAAAATCTCATTTTTAAATTTTTATATTACCAACTTCATCCTATCTGAAATTATTTTACATGTATACATACATAATTTATTTGACATTGGAAGCAACTTAATGGTTTTTCATTGCACTAATTAATGAATAGTTTATCAACTCTCACAACTTTGAAGAGCTGTATTTCTCGTATATTGAATTCTCAAATGTTTATAGATCTTTTAAAAACTCTCTCCCTGGTTCCATCTATCTTTATTTCTTCCTGTACTTTGTTAACATATTGTTCTAATTATAATAATTATCAACTTAAAATGCAAATGCTTATCTGGGTGGCTCCCCATTATTGTGTTCTTTATCAAAATTTATTTGGATGTTATCACATATTATGTCTTCTAAAGATGCTTAGGATCAGATTTTTAAGATTTGGAAATCTTGATGGGATTTTGATAGTTATTATACTTAATTATAGGTTAATTTGGGGATGAATTGACATTGTTGCATTATTGTGTCCTTACATCCAAGAACATGATGTCCCTTTGCCAGTCTCAGTAATCTTTTATGTCCTTAAAGAGTTTTCATTTTCTTCATACTGTTTTTGGACATTTTCTTCCTTCCTTCTTTTTTTTTTTTTTTTTTTTTTTTTTTTTTTTTTTTTTTTTTTTGGATGTTTCTTGTTAGGCTTATTTGTGGGCACAAACCAGCCTATTATAATTTTTGTTGTAAGTGTAATCTTTCTGCATTCTGTTTCCCAATTGCTTATTGCTAGTGTTTAGGAAAAATAGTGATTTTTTTTTTTTCTTTGTCAGTCTTGGGTCTTGTTGCGTTACTGTACTCGGATTGCATCTAATTCTTCCCTTAATTATCTTTCTAGGTAGGCGGTCGTATTTTCTGCAGCAGTAACTTTCTACCAACATTCTTATTTTCTTAAAACTTGATATTTCTGGGGAGCTTTTGTGTTTTTTTTTTTTTTAAAGTATCATTTTGAAAAAGTGTTTACTCTATCATTACTATCCATCCTGGTCACATTTCTATGGTAGATAGTATAAGGCATTTGGTTGGAGGAGACATGGTAGAAATATGGGTGCATCGCAGGGCGAGAGATCATCTATCCTTATTTCTCAAATCTGGCTTTTGTTATTAGCAGTAACAACACATGTTTTGTCCACTTAATTTCTAAAAAATATCTAAAGTATTTTTGGTACATAAAATTGAAGTATATGTAGCAGAAATGCATATATATGTATATGTATGCACATGTATGTTATAAATGTATTTTCAGAAATTTGGGCCCTGACTGGTGTAGCTCAGTGGATTGAGCGTGGGCCTGCAAAGCAAAGGGTCACTGGTTTGATTTCCAGTCAGGGCTCATGCCTGGGTTGAGAGTCAGGTCCCCTTTGGGGGGTGCGTGAAAGGCAACCACACATCAATGTTTCTCTCCCTCTTTTTCTCTCTCCCTTCCTCTCTCTAAAAATAAACAAATTAAAAAGAAATATGCTGGAATATTTTAATAGGACACTAGAGAAATTATTTCTCCACACTCCACATAAAGAAATGTCATTGGTGGTTAGCATCTAGATAAAGCGTATAGTTGTTGATTAGTTTGTTTTTGCACTGAGGGGAATGTTAAGTTTGGTAAATACATTCCTAATGTTGACAGTTCATAGTCACAGTGTACATCAGTAGTTGGTGCAGCTAGGCTGACCCAGAAATAGGAAGTGGATGGCTTTTAGAAACTCAAGCATTATTTATTTTCTGTCTCTTGTTTTAGCTTCTCTTTGCTCACTTTCTTCTTCTCTCTTAGACATTCAGTTCATGTCACACTTCCCAATTTTTTAAATCTCATTTTTATTGGTTCTAAATACATTTAACAAACAGTTATAATGGTGAGGCTGAGATAATTTTGAGGCCATAATACAACGTGTAGTATATTGTTTTTTGACTTGCTCTGTGCTTAGGTTTAATTACCAGATTTCAGGGTTTCTGGATGTATAAGTAGTTTTTTTGTTTTATTTTTGGTATAGTTATCAGTGTTCTGATTGGATATTTCTAGCACTTAGGTATAAGTATAAATCTTTCTTTCCTCTTTTACAAAGGGCCCTTTGGAATCACCCTAAAGTAAGCTAGTTGTAGGGGCCTTAAGAAAAAATATATATGATATATATGTCTGTGTATGTATATATGTATGTCTGTGTGTATATGTGTACATATATAGGGTCCAGCACAAAATCTTTTATTACAAAATCATAAGCATGTAATTCTGTAACATAATATCATACTTGAGCACACCATATGACATTTTAGGTGAAATGTTCAAATTAAAATGATAAATTATTATACCCATATTATTACCCGACCAACCACACTTAAGCAGGCCAGACCCCTGCTTGGCCTGAGGGGTTCTGCCGGGCCCCTGTGTATAGAGAAATGGCCAACTCCAGAAGGTGGTGGGAGGGAGTGTTTTATGTGGGTGCACTGGGGATTGTACCTACTGTGAGTAGGAGTCATTGTACAACTGGGCCTCATTCAAACTGAACTGGCGAGCCATTAGAAATTAGGACTGCATACTCCATCTTTCTCGTTCAGGTTTTGGCATCTTTTTTTGCTCTGTACATCTGTTCAGTTTTCCTTTCTTCCAGCTGGCTTTCTTGGTTTCAGTTTGTGTGTGGATTGTGATGGCTGCTCAGCTTCTCTTAGGACAGCCCCCAATATAGTCTTTTGGCATTTATTCATGCTGCTAAATGATTCAAAACTTAAATCATTTGTCTACTTAATGGTCAGTGTCTACCTGGTTCAAAATTCAAATGGTACAGAATGTTTCTGCCACCCCCTTTCCCTGGCCACTCCATTTTGGCAATCCGGTTCCAGTTTCTCATGTATACTTCCAGAAATATACTATGCATGTATAAATATACACATGTATGTATGCATATATATCCCCCAGTCCTTTTTTTTTTAAGACCAATGGATGCATATTACAAGGTGAGCAAAAGTACATGAAACAGAGTTTATCCTTGTATTATTTGTTTAGTATTGTATTTGTATTAAGCTGTAAACCTACTTTTGCTCTTCCCTGGATTTACAGTTTTGCACCTTGCTTTTTTTCTCCCTGCATTGAATTTATCTTGGATATTCTTTTATGTTAATATATGAAGATCTTGCCTTTTTAAAAAAAGAATGTATGCATAGCATTTCATTGTACAGATGACTTATATAATTAGGTTGTTTTCAAATAGTATGGCAGTGAAAAACCTTGTGTTTGTCATTTTAAACATGAGCTAGTGTAACTATAGAATAAATGCCTTGAATTGGAATTGCTGATGGGATATAGGGACTTCAGAATAACCATTTCTTGAATATCTTTTATCCACCTTTTTATATACCAATATCCTGTGTGCATTTGATTCTATTTCTGGATTTTCAGTTCTTTTGATTTGCTTAATTATGTGCCAATATCATACTGTTTTAATTAGTCTGCTTTTATTATGCAGTATAACATGGTGATTAGGAATCATAGACTTTGCTCTGGCTGGTGTGGCTCAGTGGATTGAGCGTTGGCGTCCAAACCGAAAGGTCACCGGTTCAATTCCTGGTGGGGGCACTTGTCTAAGTTGTGGGCCAGGTCCCCAGTTGGGGGCATGTGAGAGGCAACCAGTCGATGTCTCTCCTGCACATTGATGTTTCTCTCCCTTTTTCTCCCTCTCTCCCCTTTCTCTAAAAATAAATTAAAAAAATACTTTTAAAAATCGTAAGCTTTTGTGCTAAACTGCCCTACTTTGATTCTTGTTTTCACTTCCTTAGCTGTGTGACCTTGGGCAAGTTACTTAACATTCCTGTAACTCAGTGTCCTTATTAGCAGCACAGAGACGATAATACCTGTCTAATAGGGTTGTTGTGATTAGTTTATAGAACGTCCTTAGAACGGTGTTTGGCATGTAGTAAGTGCAGTATAAGTGTTAGTTCTTTATTAGTGCTGCTAGTTCTTCAATTGCTCTTCATTTTCAGAGTATTCCTGGCTATTCTTGCTTGCTTATGTTTTTTATATTAACTTTAGAATTGGTCTGCCTAGGTAGATAGACTAGATTTTAGGTTGGTTACAGTCCCCCCATCAAGTCCCCGCCCCCCCATCTCAGTGTATAAACAAATCAAAAGTTTGTCACACTCACTATGTTCAGGGTGGATCTGTGTGTGTGTGTGTGTGTGCACGCACGCGCGTGCTGGAGATGAGAGCTTGGTGGGAGGTGGGAGAGGGGCTATGCTCATCTTTTGTAACCAAGACACCCAGGCTAACAGTCTTCCACCATCATTCTAGAATGATGGCAGTTGCCCGTTGCAGAAGGAAAGAGAGTGGTACTAATAGAAACTTTAAAAGTCAGAAGAACCCTGGCTGGTGTGGCTCAGTGGATTGAGCACTGGCCTGCAAACCACCAAAGGATCACTGGTTCAATTCCCAGTCAGGGCACATGCCTGGGTTGTGGGCCAGGTCCCCAGTGGGGGGCATGTGAGAGGCAACCACACATTGATGTTTCCTCCTCTTTCTCCCTATCTTCTTCTCTAAGAATAAATAAATAAAATCTTAAAAAACAAACAAACAAACAAACAAAAAAAAAAACAGCCATTAATGCCGTTTTTAAAAAAAAGCCAGAAGAGACATACATCACTTCCTTTTACATTTCATTAGCCAGAGAAAGTCATATGGCCTCACATCACGTCAAGGGGACGAGGAAGGTGCAGTTCAGCTATATACATGGGAGGGCAGCTGGAAATACTTGATAGAGAGCAGTAATGACCACCGTAGTTTGCATGGCTGGTTGCTGAGTGTTGGGTCACTCTTTGTGTCAAATGCAGCGCACCAGCCCTCTCCCTTAGGGAGAAAACCAGATTTCTGTCTCGTGACCACACTGAGCTCAAACTCCAGAATCCCAGTGACATTCAGAGTCTGTTAGATCCCGAGGAGGTTCCTCTTGGTCCAGCCAGCTGTGAATCGAACAGGCACGTCACCACCCTGTCAGTGTTTTCTTGAGGCCCTTGGTGGGTGGTGGGAGTAGAGATGTAAAGTGAACTTACGGTCTTAACTCTATGTGTCTGTATTATTTGAATTTTTGTTCAGTGAGCAGGTATTATGTAAAGAGAAGTATCTTAAGACAACCTACCACCGAAGCATCCTCTTATCTCCTGTTCCTACTAAATTAGTCCATGTATAGTAAATAGCACAGCAAGCGCTGGAAGGTGAGGTGGGACCAACTCTAACCCACCGTGCTTTCCAGTATAACCATGATTCTCCTGCTTCTGGGTATAGCTTTCTAATAATAATATAAATGCTCTTTTTTTTTTTTGTCATTTGCAATGAACATAGAAAAAGTTGTATGCTCTGAGGCGGATGATCTCTGGGAAGAGAAGTGAGCGAAGAATGGTCAGAGGAAAGCTAACCTGCAGAGGGAGCCTCAGTGAGGACACGGCCTGTGCTGATGCGGGCGGGGGGTGCATATTATCTGGCTCCCAACTTGATCTTTTCCAGAGTATTTCGTTTTATTTTAGCTTTGATAATCACTGAGTTTTAATTGGACAGCTTAGACACAAAGCCAACAGAAGAATGGCCAAGTGTTCGGTGTTTGTATTTTATGTTATTGTTTGTCTGAGTGTGAAATGTTTATTAAATACAAAGGTCTTTCTCCATCTTACATTAGAAAAAGTGGAGAAAAGCCATTTACATACTGTTTTCCTTCATCTCTTTAGGGGGAAAGGAAAAAATTAATTGTCCCTTATTACAAAAACAGTAGATTTTATTACAAGAGAAAAACAACATAGCAAATAAAACACACCAAATCCAAAAACCTGCCTTCCTCTTTGGAGACAACCATCAGCAACGATCTGGTGTGCACCGTATGGTGTGCGCTCTCGTGCTTGTGCTTTGTGTTCTTAACCAGAATGTACACACAGCAAACACGCAGTTTCTTGTTCATTATCTTTTTTTACTTTATATATTTTGGGCCTGGTAAATCTTAAAGGAGAAAGGTTTTGTTCTGTGTTGTTTTTCCCATCTCAAAACTTCTTTTGCATTTACTCCTCCTCACCCTATTTAACATCTGCCCTTTTGTCTTACAGTTTTTGCTATTCCTATTTCCTCAGTTAGATTAAGTTCTTGAAGGCTTCTGTATTCTTTATTATGCTGAGCTCATACTAAATTAATTTAAGGACAGGGTCTACACTAATGCAAGTAATTATAGGGAAAAAGGCGGACGACATTTCAGAAATCATTTCAGGGTACAGATCAATCACTGATTCATTTATAGTCCAGAATTGCTTAATTTGCTGATGTACCAAAAACTAAGAGAGTACATTGCCCTGGCTGGTGTAGCTCAGTGGATTGAGCGCAGGCTGGGAACCAGGGGGTCCCGGTTCGATTCCCAGTCAGGGCACATGCCTCGGTTGCAGGCCAGGTCCCCAGTGAGGGCCATGTGAGAGGCAACCACACATTGCTGTTTCTCTCCCTCTCTTCCTCCCTCCCTTCTCCTCTCTCTCTAAAAATAAAATAAATAAAATCTAAAAAAACTAAGAAGGTACATATTTGTATACATCCTTTAAAGTTACCTTTTTTTAAAAAGGTTGAACTAGAATACTCCTAGGATGTCAATTTTTATATGGCCCTTTGCACAGACCATACTTAGTCTGAGGCGTTAACTCTTGAAAATAAAATGTGGAGGAGGACAGCAAGGTGATATTCTGTTCCTTTTTAAATGTCATGAGTTAATTTCTTTCAAGAAGAAGGAAGCGTGGGTTTACTCGCTAGTTTTTAGGTGGTGATTTTCGAAAGAAGAGCAATCCCACGGTGTTCACAGCCCATTTCTAAATGTACATATTAACTGGGAACATGTAGAAATCTGATGGGACTGAAGCCCGTTTTTTTCTTTTTCTTCTTAATAGAATGTTATTCTGTTACAGTGTAGATGATCAGTAATATCTATTAAATTGCATCAAACATTTATCCCAGTGTGCTAAGATTAAATTTTTACTGCCTTTAAATCTTATAGGACTTTTTCTTACAGGTGTTCTACTTAAGGAAGGATACAGAATTTAATCACTGCAGGGGTGTCCAACCCGTGGGCTGAGGGTGGCACGCAGCCCAGGATGGCTGTGAATGCGGCCCAACACAAACTTGTAAATTTACTTAAAACCTGTTTTTTGTTCATCAGTTTTCGTTAGTGTTTCTGTATAAACTGTGGCCCACGACAACTTTTTCTTCCGGTGTGGCCCAGAGACGTCAAAAGGTTGGACACCTCTTTTATGTCTTGCACATAACGACTCACAAATTGTTAGTATACTTTTTCTGCTCTTGAAGATGTAGAGAGGTTGGAGAAGTGTAAAGGGGAAAAAGAGGAGGTGAGGTTTGTGTTTCTCTCCTGCTTATCTGTCTGACATGAGGTTGTGTAGGAAGGGTAGTGAGGAGACAAGAAGCACTAAGTTTTAGAAAATGGAACTTTAAATTTATCTTCATAATCGTGCAGTGGGTATTTTCATAGTTTGTTTTAATAACTAAGAATATAATAAGTACAAGGTCAAGAGGTGGATAGGGAAGCATAGAAACTTTATGAGTGTTTTCTATACCTTTATGGTGAGGTTGTCATGAACTAGTTTACACTTGTAGGTTAGTAAGTTTCAGTAATTGATTAAATACCTCCAACCTCTATTGTCTCATCATGAATACTTCCAGTTACAGTGTCACAATTGGGACTAATTTATAGGCACGATGTTCTATTAGAAATTTTAGAATTAATGTTTAGAGAGGTAGTAGCATCTTAAAACAGAATTGCACAGTTCTAGTGTTAGTATGTACATATATATTTTATAACTGTATGTTCAGAGTTTCAAGATTAGTGAGGAGTTGCAAGAAAAGCATAATGAACTCTCATTTGCTCTGCCTAGGTTTCACAATATTTAATATTTTGATAACACATACACCCTCCCTCCCTCTCTACCTTCTCTTTCTCTCCTTAACCAAGAGTGTGTATCAAAATCACCTTTAGAACATTTTTTAAAAAATGTACATTTCTACTCAACCAAGCAGGTATATTCTGGAGAAAATAACAAACACCCTCCCTGTGATTAGATATGTACATCAAGTTAAGAATTAGTTTACTGTAATATGATGGTGATAGTTTATTTTTGTTTGGTGGGGGCAGAGGGGACTCTGAAAACCATAATAGGCTAAAGTGCATAGCCTTAAAGTGTATCTGATTTAGTTTTGAACCTTTTCAGTATATTATTATTATCCCCTGGGTTCTATTATTGCTGTCGAGAAGTTAGTTCCCAGTATAATTATTCTTCCTGGAGACAATATGTCATTCTGTCTAGTGGCTTTATAAATCTTTTTGTCTTTAGTATTTTGCATTTCACTGCAACATAACTAGGTATGGATTTCCTATTATTTATCCTGCTCGTGGTTCTTTGTGCTTCTTGCAACTTCTTCAGATATTGCCTCTTGTTCATTTTCTCTTTAACATTTTTTAAATATATTTTGAACCTTTTGTTCTCACATTGCTTAACCTCTGTTCCAAATTTTCAGTTGTATCACTGCCACATTTGTATGTTTCATCAGAGTGCTCTTTTTTTAATTTCTATTTTATTGATCATTCTATTACAATTGTTTCCATTTTTCCCCCTTTGCCACCTTTCACCCAGCACCTCCCACTCCCTCAAGCAATCCCTGTACCATTGTTCATGCCCATGGGTCATGCGAATACATTCTTTGGCTACACCATTTCCTGTACTGTACTTCCCAACCCCGAGGCTAGTCTGTAACTACCTATTTGTATTTCTTAATCCTCTCACCTCTTCACCCATTCCCCCACAACCCCCTCCCATCTGGCAACCATCAGAACACTCTCCATATCCATGATTCTGTTGCTGTTCTTGCTTGTATAGTTCATTTTTTAGATTCCATTGCTGATAGATATGTATTTATTGCCATTTTATTCATAGTTTTGATGATCATCTTCTTAAGTAAGTCCCTTTAACATTTCACATAATGGTTTGGTGATGATTAACCCTTTTAGTTTTTTCTTGTCTGGGAAGCTCTTTATCTGCCCTTCGATTCTAAATGATGGCTTTGTTGGGTAGAGCAATCTTGGCTGTAGGTCCCTGCTTTTCATGACTTTGAATATTTCTTATCTATCCCTTCTAGCCTGCAAAGTTTCTTTTAAGAAATTGGCTGACAGTCTTAAAGGAACTGCCCTGTAGGTAACTGCTTTTCTCTTGCTGCCTTTAGGATTCTCTTTTTATTCTTAACCTTTGGCATTTTAATTATAATGTGTCTTGGAGTGGGCCTCCTTGCATCCATCTTGTTTGGGACTCTCTGTACTTTCTGGACTTGAATGTCTATTTCCTTCACCAACTTAGGGAAGTTTTCTTTCATTATTTTTCAAATAGATTTTTAATTTCTTGCTCTTTCTCTTCTACTTCTGGCACCCCTATGATGTGAATGTTGGAATGCTTGAAGTTGTCCCATATGCTGCTTACACTATCCTCACTTATTTGGATTCTTTTTTGACGGTGCCAGAGCACCATCACCCTGCCCCTGCATAGCTGATTCTCCACGGAGGGTGGAGGCTGGTGGTCAGTGGATACAGCCAGTCCTTGCAGCTGACTGCTCTGGGTAAGCAGTCAAGACTCAACTGCAAGAGGAGGGCATACTCAGCCCACATGAAGGGTGCACCTCAAGTACCCAGTTTGGGTGATAGGGGAGGCTGTGCCACTGGACCCTACAGGGCACTTACTACATTAGGCAATACTACCAAGGCAGGGAGTCATAGCAGCTCTACCTAATACATGGAAACAAACGGGAGCTGCAAAAATGGGGAGACAAAGGACATAGCCCAAGTGAAAAAACAGATGGAAACTCCAGAAAAAGAACTAAACAAAATGGAGATAAGCAATCAGATGCAGAGTTCAAAACTCTGGTTATCAGGATGCTCAAAGAACTTAGTTCAGAGTAATCCTTAGTCTAATCTGCTATTTAATCCATCCATTGAACTTCTAATTTCAATTATATTTTTCATTTTTTCACGTTCTGTTTGATTCTCTTTAAAAATGTCTGATTGTTTTTAAAAACAGTGGTAAAATACACATTATATAAAATGTACCATTTTAACCATTTTGAAACATACAGTTCAGTGACATTAAGTACATTCACTTTGTGTAATCATCACGACCATCCATCTCCAGAACTCTTTCCGTGAAACTCTGTGCCTGTTAAACTGTAACTCCCCCTTTCCCTTTTCCCCAGCCCCTGTCTCTATGACCGTGACTGCTCGAGGTGCTTCATGTAGGTGGAATCATGCAGTATTTGTATTCTTGTGGTTGACTGACTTCATTTAACCTAAGTCCTCAAGTTCGTCCGAGTTGTGCCGTGTGTCAGAATCCCCTGCCTTGGGCTGCGGAGTGGTCCACTGTATGCATGTGCAGCATTGTGTTTATCTCTATCTGTCAGTGACCCTCTTGGGTTGCTTCTGCCTTTTCGCTGTTGTGACTCATGCTACTGTGAACATAGTCGTAAAAATGCGTATTTGAGAACCAGCTTCGATTCTTTGGTTTCCACATACAGAAGTGGAGCTGCCGTACTGTTTTCCTTAGTGGCCCTGCCATTTTACATTCCCACCAATAGAGCACTAGGGCTACAATTTCACCACATCCTCGCTATCACTTATTTTCTGGTTTTTTTGATAGTAGCCGTCCTAGTGGGTGTGAGGTGGTTATGTCATTGTGGTTTCAATGTGTATTGCCCTAATGAGTAATGATGATGAGCATCTTTGCATGTGTTTGTTGGGCATTTTTACATCTTCTTTAGAGAAATGTCTGTTCAAGTGCTTTTCCTGTTTTTGAATTGGGTTGATTGTTTTGTTGTTGAGTTGTTGGTCTTTTTAAAGAAAAATTTTTTATACTCACCTGAGGACATTTTTTTTCATTGCTTTTAGAGAGGTAGGGGAGACAGAAAGAAAAAGAAACATCTATGTGAGAGAGAAACATTGATTGGTTGCCTTCTTGCATGCACACTGAGTGGGAATCAAACCTGCAACCTGAGTATGTGCCCTTACTGGGAATTGAACCTATGACTTTTCGGCCTATGGGACGATGCTCCCACCAACTCAGCTACACCGGTAAGGGCGAGTTGTTGGTCTTTTTTGATAGTGTCTTTTTTTTTTCTTCCTTTACTATCATTATCCTCTTTTTAAAAAATCATATTAAATACAATATATTAGTTGTATCTGTTACCGAGTAACCAAGTACCCCAAAGTTTAGCAGTTTAAAACAACCAGTATGTATTTGTGATCTTGCATGATTTCTCCATGTCAGAAATCTGGAACTTTCTTAGCTTGGTGGTTCTGGGTCAGGGTGTTGCGTGAGGTTCTAGTCAGGCTGCCTGCTTGGAGCTGCAATCATCCGAAGGCTTGTCTGGGGCTGGAGAATCTGCTTCCAAGCTAGCTCACTCACAGAGCTGCCAGTGGGAGGCTGGGTTTCTGCCCACTTGGGCTCCTCTGCAGGGCTGGCTGAGTGTCCTCACAATATGGCTGTTGGCTTCCCAGAGCAACTAATCAGTGAGAGTGAGCAGAATGCCAGAGTATTTTTTATGACCTAGCCTTTGAGTTATGCCAGTTTACTTCCACCTTAAAAGTAAATCCCCAATTTTACTCAAAGGATAGGGAATTAAGCTTTACTGATTGAAGGAAGGGGTATTAAAGAATTTGATAAGGAATAGATTAGAACAACTCTATTACCTTGTTAATGCTGATAATCAAGTGGTTTTTAACAGCAAAATAAAATTCTAAGGCAGCAGCAATTTTCAACTGCTGTGTCACACGGCACACTGGTGTGTAGCAAGAATTTTTAAAACCTGCAATACCTGACTGTTTAGTTGGGGACACTGACTTCTTTTCCCTTAGATTGTCCAAACAAAACAAAACAAAACAAAAAAACCAGCCAACAATACCTGTCTGGTGTGAATGAATCAAAATTATACCTGTTTTTTGTCAGATTAGCAAAAATGTATTTTTTGGTGTGCCACAGAATTTTAGTAATTACTTTATGTGTGCCATGAGATGAAAAAGGTTAAAAATTGTCTTCAATGACAGAAGCACGTTTTATCTCTGACAGACTTAATGGGGTTAACACTAATAGTGTACAGTGGCGGCTGGCACTGTTTTAGGTGGTTTGCACACGTTCACCTGATCTTCACAACAGTCCTGTAGGCGAATAGAATGCTCTAGCCCTCTACTAAAGTGAGTGGCCGTTACTTAGATCCGTGCAAGGTGAGGCGCATGGTGCTGTGAGAAGCAGTGATAATGGAATTTTACCTAGTCCGGGGGCTAGTGTTGATTTAGTCGAGAATTGAAGGGTAGGTAAGAATTAAATAGGTCAGCGGTGAGAAGTTGGGAAAAGTGTTTCAGAAAGAGGGAACAGAAAATGTAAAGACTGGGTGGAAGAAAATTGGTAGCGTTATTTTCAGTGTTTTCAGGTATGATTGTAAAGGCTTTGTATGCTTTATTTTCTTCAGTAGATTTTTGCCTGATTAATTGAAAAATATGAAATAGTCATTGTTTAGTTTTTATTTTGTGTAGGGTATTGATGCCTTAAAAAATTGTTCTTAGTGATTGTTATTCCACGTATTACCAGAAATTATATGGTACGTAAACAGATAATTTCTAAATGCCTTTCAGTTTCTCACATTCTATTTTCGTAACCACTGGCTCTTTAGAAAGCACTCTGTTTAACATTCATAATGTGAATATTGACATTTATCAGTGAGGTAGTTTGAGTGAAGATTGATTTTAAATTCCTAAATTCATGATCATTTTATATAACAAAATTCTTTGAAGAGATTTTAAAAAGTCAATATTTTATCAAGAAACATTTATTTCTGTCTTGCAGTGCACCCGTTTGATTCACAATTATGAAATTTACAAAAAAGTGTTACTTTTGCTTTGACCATGGGAAAAAAGATACTCTTTGGGTAGGATTGTTAGTGAATTTGTTATGATCAGAGACTTAAAAGGTTATAAGCAAAAATAAAAAACCTGTTCCTCCCCAGTCCACTAGGGGATACTCCAGTACTTAGGAAGAAAATCCAGTTGCCTCTATAGTTTAAAAATTATCTCCCATTTAATAAAGTTACTACTTTCCTGTTTGCTTACATGAAAAAAAGGTCAACTTTTAGAACTAGTTTGAGCTATAAATTTGACAGTATTTGCTTGTGGAAGAATTTGCAGCATTTTTTCAGCTTTGTTAAACTACAGTTGACAAGTTGGAATTGAATATATTAAAACATCAGGTTATATGTTTGATATGTTTTGATGTACGCTAATGATACAACATGCATGATGTTCTTATGTATGTGTACATTGTGGAATGCACACCCCAATCAAGCTAATTAACATAATCCCATCATCTTACTTAGTTATCATTTCCTTTTTCTCCTCCCTTCCTCCCTTCTTTCCTTCCCTTCCCTCCTTTTTATGTGAGAGCACTTAAGATCTGCACTCTTAGCAGATTTCAGGTATACAATGCACTATTACAAGTGATGATCACCATGCGGTACATTCGGGCTCTCAGATTTCTTCATCTCATAATGGACTTGGTGCCCCCCGACCACAGTCTCCGCAGCCCCACCCTCTCCCTGGCACAGCCACCGTTTGACTCTGCTTCTGCGTTGGACTGTTTTTGACTCACATATAAGTGAGGTCATGGAATTTGCTGCATTTTTAAAGTGTGGAAATTCATACTGTGATTCCTTGGTCAGTTTTTCTGGTGGTTATTGCCTCAAACTTCTTTAAGTTCAGAAAAAGTAGGTTTTTGTTTTTTTTTTCCTCTTAGTAATGGTTCTCATTTATTTAGTAAGTTTTGCTTTGTTGGAATGTCAGAAAAGCTGATACTTAGTTTGAGTTATAATTTTCTCTATTATATCATGAATATTATTCTAACTATTTACCTTAGAAAGTATGAAAGATTACCTTAGGTACACATAGCAGAGAGGATAGTTCATTCTGATATTAAAGGTATTCAACAGAATTTAATATTACCATGACTTTTTTCTAGTAATTTAAGTAGACACAGTGCAATTATTTAGTGCTCTAAAGAAAAATATATAAAAAGTTGAATTCCATTTTTAAAATAGCAAAGTTTCAAGTAAAGCATTTAGGCTCTTGTGTATATTAGGAAAAGAACAGATTTATCAATGTTTTAGAAAGTACTTTAACAAAAAAATTATTCTCTATTTTTTCTAACTTATTTTTAAAATTTTGTCTATGATATGATTGGAGTTTGATATGATAATGAGTTTTCTGTGTAGTGTGTATTTCATTCCTCTCTGCCTGGCACATAGGTACTTAAGTGACATGTCAGATTTAACTCAACAATTCATCTGATTTCTGTTATTTATAAGTACAACAAATGGGTGATACCACATGCTTCTCATGACAGCATGATTTTGAAATGGAAAATCAGGCAGCCTGGGATAAGAATGAGTATATTTATTTGTCCTTTGAGAATAAAGATGGTATAGGAATTACTGAGCATTTTTTTTTTAATTTTTATAGAGAAGGGAAGGGAGGGAGAAAGAGAGGGAGAGAAACATCAATGCGTGGTTGCCTCTCACGTGCCCCCCACTGGGGACACAGCCTGCCACCCAGGCATGTGCCCTGACCGGGAATCGAACCAGAGACCCCTTGGTTCGCAGACCCACGCTCATTCCACTGAGCTACACCAGCCAGGGCTGAGCGTTTGTTTTAAGTAGAGTTTGGGTGATCGTTTTATAGGATATTATAGAGATAACATCTCTATCTTGTTGTGTAGGAGGATTGCATTTGATATTCTTATATTGGGAAGTGGGGAAAGAGCTAGAGAGTGTTGGGATAATCAGGCCTTTGAGTTGCGCATCTGGATGGGTTGACCAGCGTGCCCAAGACCAGCGGTCTCTGTCTGCGGTGGAGAGAGAGCCCGAGTATTCCTATGGACCGCTCTTCATAACTCGGTCTCTAACCAGAGTATGGTGAAATTCCCTGCTGTATATACAGTGACTAGTCAATAAATGAAATAATGACTGGCTCAAGTTTTCCTATATTGTGCCTGTAGAGGAAAGGCAGAATGTCTCAGTGTCACAAATTACTCTTGTTTTTATGCTTTTTTGTTTGCATTTTTTAAAAAGAAGGAAAAAAAAAGAAAAGGTAGACTATATAGTTCTTTTGCATAGGTCCAAGTTAATTTTTATATGACAGGTTCCAATTCATTATCGATTTTTTTCTCTAATTTCAGTAGAGGGAGTAATTAATTGTATCACCTTTCATATGACACTACACAGAATGCTTCTTAATACTTTTAGGGGACGACTCTTGTGACTTTTTTATCTTAAGAGTAGAGATTATTTAAATGATGTGGGAATATGTCTATATAATATAGTTAAAGTGATTTCATACAGAGAGATTAAGCATGCACACTATCTCATATAACACCTTAACACTTTAATGTGCAAGAGTTGGGAAGTGCAGCATTATCTGAATTTGAAAATTAAGAAGAACATTAGTCCACTGCCTTCTAGCTGGCAGAAATCAGTGCTTATTCTTTCAAGTTACGGTTTTATAATTCCCATCCCATGTGATACAATACTAGTATAAAGCACCGAGAAGGCCCTTAGGACTAGTGTGGGTCCATGAAGGATTTCATTGCTATCGCCATTCTGGGTTTCCTCTTCTGAAATCGACCCTCTTCATGTGGCTTCGTGTCAGCTGAGAGGGGCACTGTTCTCAGTAAAACTGGGAACGACTTCCAGTCTAAATATAGGGGAATGAACAGCTTTGATTAGAAGGGGTAAAGGGAAGTGACGAAATAATTGCTCCCACTTTTCCATTCCCAATCTTTTTCCCGCCCAATGCCATTGCCAGGGCTAGGGCTCAAGTTCTGGATGTATTGGAGCAAGTCCTAGATATTCTTTGTTACTACTGTCTTTGGCGACACAGTTTGAGAACAGTGTCCTTGACACACAATCCCATAATTAATTATAAAGACATTATTATACCTACTGTTTGATGGCTTTTACCCTAAAGGAATGAACTCTTAGATGTAGCTTCCAACTTCCTAGTGGCAAGGTGATTGCTAGTTAATATGAGAGTAAGGGAATGTTTAAGGGATCATATAACTTCTTGTGCTGAGAAATTCCTGAGGAATCTTTTTTATTTTTTTTAAGATTTTATTTATTTTTAAAGGGGCAAAGAGGGAGAGAAACATTGATGTGCAAGAGAAACATTAATCAGTTGCCTCTCACTTGCCTCTAACTGGGGACCTGGCATGCAACTCAGGCATGTGCCCTGACTGGGAATTGAACTGACAACCTTTCAGTTTGCAGGGCGACACTCAACCCACTGAGCACACTACCCAGAATAGGAATCTTTAAAAAAAAAAATTTTTTTTTAGATTGATTTTAGAGAGAGAGTGCAATGGTGGGGAGAGAGAGAGAAGAGAAAAGAGAAACATCGAAGTGTTGCACTTCCTTGGTTGATTCTTGTCTGTGCCCTGACCAGGGATTAAACCTGCAATCTTGGTGTGCCGGGATGACGCTCTAACCGACTGAGCCACCTGGCCGGCGCCCTGAGGGGTCTTATTAAAACACCCCCGAACAACAGAAACATTGTCTTCAGTGTTTTTGCCATTGGTGTTTCACTTCTTGAAAATGCAGAATTGAACCGGGAAGTTTATGTATTTCAAACATCAGTATTATTCAATGAAATTTTTAAATTTTGTTAAAATTAAGAAGTTAACACAGTTCAAGATGTTAATACAGTTCAAGATTTAAGAGGTATACTTTTAATTGCATTATATCTCTCTCCCTTCAGCCACCCAGTTCTCTTCCCTAGAGGCAGTCATTAGTCCCAGTTTAAATACTCTCCTAACATTTATTATTTAAAGTACTTCTTTGGTGTTGTGAATAATTAAAGTTGGCATCGTGGATTCTGGAATCAGACATTGAAAATTTTCATTTACTTAACAGCTGTTGCGTGCATACGGGGCACTTCGTAGGCACCGGGAGTGTGGCACTGAACAAGTGCAGCGCCTGCCTTCACGGGGATTACGTTGCCGTGGGCGGAGTTGGGCACTAAGTGTTTGTGTACTTACCGTGCCACGTGGCGGTCAGTTCTAGAAGGACAGAGCTTTTAAAAGGACAGGGGTAGGGGAGGTGCTGTTCGGGATGGGTTGGTCAGAGAAAGCCCCCGGGAGGGTGAGATCTCATCAGAATTGAATGATCTGAAGGAGTGAGACTTGAGTGGCTTTCGGGAGGAAAGCACTCCAGGGAGAGGATCATCAAGGGCAGAATTCTGCAGCACATTTTCACAGGAGAGGCATTTATCCTTCCGGAATGGTGGAGAGGGCCAGAGAAGACTGACTCCGGGGGAGAATGCTAGGAGAGGATACTACAGAGGAAAGAAGGTAAAAGTTGTGTGTGGGACACAGGGGATTGCTGAGGGCCAGTTCACGGAAGGCTCGTGTGATATCATAAAGACCTGGGAGTTTGCTCCGAGTAGGATGGGAATCTGTTGCATTTGGGGGGGTGTGGCATAGGTTTAAAAGATTCAGTCTGACTGCTTTGTGGAGAATAAACTCTGGGGGGCAAGGGTGACAGCAGACTAGTTACGAGTCTAAAACAGCCATAGAATATGCAGCACGGTACGAGATACAGCGAGCTTTATCAGCTTTATTTGGGTATCGTTTTTTGACTTGTGTTGAAGAATGGGGTAAGAGGTAAAATTGAACTCATGATGAATATTTATATTTTTGAATGGTAACTTTAGGAATTACAGTTCAACTCTAATGGTTTAAGTTTGCTTTTATAGACCCTGCAAGTATCACTTGCATCTTGAAGAAATATGTATATTCCCAAAAGAAACTCCAGTATCTTTTATAGTTATATTATAGCGTGCAATAGATTTTCTCCTTAGTCCATCCGAAAAAAGCTGTGCTGTAAAGTCTTGACAAATTAAATATCGGGTGCTATTTTTTCCTCTCCAATTTGACTTGGTGACATTTTGAATTTGAAACTGTTTTGGTTTCTCCAGCATGTATCATTATGCTAAAAAGTATTTAAAAGTCAAAATTCCTTGGGATACTTTAAGTAAGCAGGTCACTAGTAATGAAAATAAATGGAATATAAAAATGTCAAAATGTGAAATTTAACCTTTCAAGTGATTGAACAGTATGTCTGAACTTGCTAAAAAAAACTTTGATACTGTAGAAAGGAGTTACATCATAGGAAATAAATGGATGAAATTTGAGGATCTCAGAACTCAAAGTACTTCTAAGTGAATAGAAGTACTTTGAATAAAAAATGAAGTTATGTTGCCCTGGCTGGCGTAGCTTGGTGGATTGAGCGCGGGCTGCGAACTAAAGGGTCGTGGTTCGATTCCCAGTCAGGGCACATGCCTGGGTTGCATGCCAGGTCCCTCGTGGGGGCCACGTGAGGAGCAACCACACATGGATGTTTCTCTCCTTCTCTTCCTTCCCTTCTGTGTAAAAATAAATAAATAGAATCTTTAAAAAAATGAAATTATGGATAAGGGAAATAGAAAAGCAAAATGGACACGGAAGCATTCAGAAACATAGTGTTGGAAGAAGAGGAATAGAAAATAAAAGTTAAAGGGAAAGCCTAGCAAATTGAGAATTTAAGAAACCTTTTAAATAAGGAATTGCTGGACCCAGTCATGTTTAGGGAGTGCATTGAAACGACTAACGCAGTTATACACATATGCACACGCAGTCTCAAAAAGAGCTCTGAAGATGAATTCCAGAACTCTTATCCATTAGTTCTAAAGTAGAGGAGCATTGATAATTTTCACTACTCTTAATTCCTATTAATTTGATCTGCTTGCCTGGGCTTCCTAAAATATGACTTACAAAGTGGTGATTAAGAGTCAAGTTGATGGCGGAGAAGGTAATTTAAAAAAAAAAATTTTTAAGTGTTTCCGGAAGGAACTTTTTCCAGGGAAAGTAGTATGTGTTTTTATTAACAAATTCTCATGCCTTTTCATGGGTTTGTATTCCGCCAGTTTTTCTCCTGCAGCTGCTGTCTTTTAGTCAGAGATAGGAATGCTGCCTTTAACTCCAATTTGTGTAGTAATTACTTTTCTTTCTATTTGAGATAAGAAAACGGAATATGACATACCTCAGTTTGGTTCATGGAATCATAAGATTTTTCAGCTGAAAATAACCGTAGAGGGACCTCTTCCTCTGCTGCTTGTTTTACAGATGGGGACATAGAAACAGTGGTGACTTCTCCTGTCTAGTTACCATGGAGAAAAGAGTAGGACTTCGGCTTCCTGACTTCTGGTGGAGTGATCTTCTATGTTGTCTTACGTTTTGTGTGATAATTTTTTGACTATGTCAGTTGTACATTAGCCAAGACAGGAGTTATCTTTGTTGTTGTTAACTTGCTGCCTTGTGATTAATCAACTCGACTGCTTTACTTATACATACAAAGACGTTCTCTTTATAAGAATTAAGTATGCAAAATGTAATGAAAATATTTCTTTCAAAAGCTTGTAGAGGCTTATTAAAAACACATTTTTTGTTGTGTTTTTCCATGGCCATTTAACCCCCTTATACTCCCCTCCCTCCTGCAGTCACCACACTGTTCTCCGCGTCCATGAGTTAGTTTTAGTTTTCGCTGTATCCCTCACCCCCTAACCACCCTACCCCCAAGCTGTCAGCCTGCTGTCTGTCTATGAGTCTGTCTCTGTTTTGCTTGTTAGTTTAGATTGTTAGATTTCACATATGAGCGAAATCATATGGTATTTGTCTTTCTCTGACTGGCTTATTATTTCACTGAGCATAATGTTCTCCAGGTCCATCCATATTGTCACAAAGGGCAAACTTTTCTTTTTTACAGCTGAGTAGTATTCCATTGTGCAAATGTCCCATAGTTGTTTTATTGGCTCATCTACCGATGGACACTGGAGCTGCTTCCATATCTTGGCGATTGTAAATAATGCTGCAGTGAACAGAGGGTACATCTATTCTTTCGAATTAGTATTTCAGTTTCTTCAGATAAATTTCCAGAAGTGTAATCCCTGGGTCATAATGCAGTTTCATTTTTAATTTTTTGTGGTAATTCCAGACTGCTTTCCACAGTGGCTGCACCAGTCTGCATTCTCCCCAGCAGTGTACGAAGGGCTCCCCTTCCCCTGCATCCTTGCCAGCACTTGCTGATTTATTGATGATGGCCATTCTGACCCGTGTGAGGTGGTATCTCATTGTGATTTTAATTTGCATTTCTCTGATGATTAGTGACATTGAGCATCTTTTCATCTGTTTATAGGGTATCTGTATGTCCTCTTTGGAGAAGTGTCTATTCAGGTTCTTTGCCCATTGTTAAACTGGATCTTTTGGGGGTGTTGTTTTATAAGTTCTTTATAAATTTTGGATATTAACCCCTTATCATATATTTTGGTGAATGTGTTCTCCCATTCTGTAGGTTGTCTTTTTATTTTGTTGATGGTTTCCTTTGCTGTGCAAAAACTTGTTAGTTAGATGTAGTCCCAGTTATTTATTTTTTCTTTTGTCTCCCCTGCCTAAGGAGATACTGTATATCAGAAGAAAATATTGCTGTGAGCCGTGTTTGAGATTTTACAGCCTGCATTTTCTGAGCCTTATTAATGTTAATGAGAAGGACCCGTTTAGCTTTGCAGGATATCTCATTCATGGGATATTTTAAGACATTGGTTTTTTGAGGTACCAGTATATTGTCATGGTTTTGCTGTAAAGAATTGGATCTATTTAACAAGTAGCTAAGGATGCTTTTAGTAACATTTTAATTTGCTTGATAGTTGAATTAAATGGAGAAAGTATCTTTGCAACTAATTTTTAAATTTAAAATAACTTTAACCTTAAAATCTTGTTGACATTATTATTTAGCAAGCCAAATTTTACAGACTTGTAGAAATGAACTTTATTAATTCCTAACAAAATATTTACAGTTTCAACATTTTGAGGTAGTAAGGCTGTTAAAATATCAGTAAGTGTTGAACCCTAATGGACCCTGTTGGTACATAAATTGGTATAGATAGTGATTCCAGCCAAAAGTGGAAGAAAAGTGAAAGCTGCTTGTGACCAAAGTGTGCTGTTTGTGGAAGAGTTGTGAAAGAAATTGCTTTCTTGAGCAGTGTTTGACACTAATCACAGGCAACCATAGCCAGCTATAGTGATAACTGGTTATAAAATAAATAATTGGGGGCCCTGGCTGTGTAGCTCAGTTGGTTAGTGTCCTGATACGCCAAGGACGTGGGTGTGATCCCTGGTCAGGACACATAGAGGAGTCAACCAGATGATGCATAAATAAATGGAACAACAAATTGTCTCTCTCTTTTCCTCTCTCTCTCACTTTCACTCAAATCAATAAATAATTGGTAACAAATTATGTTCCTTGATTAGTCATATCCAGTTTGAGTTTTGAGAACTTCCTATAGGGGAAACAGCTGTGTCTCCTTCAATTGGGAGATTTTTAACTGGAAAGCAGTTTCCAGTAAAATTGGATAGTTTCCAGTAAAAATAACAAATAACAAATAAGCAATCAAAAATAAAATTCCAGGAACCAAAAAAGGATTGTTAGTCATGTAGTAAATTAATTTAATGTGAGAGTGGTTATTTTTAGCATCAGTGCGTACTATTAGACTCAAGTCAGTAGTTTTAATGGTTTAAGAATTTAGACATTTGCCCTGACTAGTCTGGCTCAGTGGATTGAGTGCCAGCCTGCAAACCAAAGGGTCACTGGTTTGATTCCCAGTCAGGGCACCTGCCTGGGTTGCAGGCTGGGTCCCCTGTAGGGTGCATGCGAGAGGCAACCACACATTGATGTTTCTCTCTTCTCTCTCTTTCTCTCTCCCTTCCCCTCCCCTCTAAAAATAAATAAATAAAAGCTTTAAAAAAAGTAAAACCAATAAAAATAGTTAAAAAAAAGAATTTAGACACTACTATAATATTTTCTTATTTTTGAAACATCTTTCCTGTTTCTTAAAATTTTTAAGGCATTAATTTTCTTGTAATAGCATACACACTTAAGGAAATGATTATTAAATGTAATGTATATCCTGTTTATCTTTTTGGTTTGTAAATTTTATCTTTTCAATTCTGAATATAGTGTAGATGTTTTAAAAAGTCCATTTTTTGTAGATATGTTTTTAAGTCACTGACTCTAGTTAAGCTTCAGTTTCATTACTTACGTTTTATAGATAAAAAAACTGAAGCTCAGAGAGGTTGAACAGTTTCCCCAAGATCACAAAGCTAGCAAGTTGGTTACCTAGGACTCTAATTCTCAGTTCTCACTCCTCTGCCATACTTCATTAATTTTCTATAAGTTAGTGACTTGTTGTCCTCTCTTTGAACCTAAGTGGCCCAAGTCAGGACTTTTGAGAAATGTACGTATTTCTCAAATAAAATTATTTTCCTCCTCAGGAATCCTCAGAGACTGTCTATGGGGGGGGGGGTAAGGGTGATGTTAGAGGGGTCCATTGCTGCTATCATTACCCAACTGATCATACTGAAAACACACACCCACACTAGAAGCTTAAATATGACCGTTTGTTTAAACTCCCTTTTGTGAGGAGGCTTAAGGTGGCTGGGGGACAGGACAAGCAGGAATGTACTATTCTTTCAGCAGCATGCCTGGACAGACAGCTGTGCTGTTAGAATGTGTCTTCCCAAGTCCATGTGCATTCTTTACAGTGGCAGTTTGCACCGTCATGAGTCTCCAGGAAAGGATAGTTGGGTTATTGGATGATGTCCATTTTGAATATGATTCTGTTCTCTCCCCCAATATGATAGTAATTATCTTGCTCTGTGTGTGTGTGTGTGTGTGTGTGTGTGTGCGTGTGTTCTTATACATTTAGTTTGTGGTGGGGAGTAGACTTTGAAGAATTCTTTAAATGTGAAGGAAGAATTAGGGAATTATAAGGACATATAATATGAATTAATATTTACCATTTTTAATGTTTGCTGGATTGGGGAAATAGTATGCTTAGATTTTAGATTTTTTAATTTTGGTAAAATACACACAACATAAAATTTAACACTCTTATCAGATGTTTTAATATACTCTGGTTTTATTTAGTTCATATAATAGTCTGTTTAAAATGTGAGTAGCTCCTGTGGATGACCCTTAAGCACTTTGGCCAGAGAAACTCTTCTGTCTCTTACCACTCTTCCATCTCCTGGTGGAACTGAATCTTGTCACCCCCTTGGAGTGGAGCCTGGTGACAGAACAGGAGGATGGAGACGCGGGGGAGAGCTTAGCAGCTGATGTCTCTCTACCCCTCATACAATTTCTGTGAAACCTGGGTCATATCGGCTCTTCCCCTGCCTTCGCTCTGGAGCCTCCATGCCAGCTCCTCAGAGAGCATGTGCAGGAAAGCTCGAGCCGGAGTGTGTTCAACCCAGAGCTTGTACTTCCTTAACAGCTTTCACCAATTTCCTCACTATCCCCAGGATGAGGTCTAAACTGCTTCCCAGCGCCTCCCACCAAGGCTTTCAGAATCTGGTGCCTGCCAGTCTCATGCATGCTCTCTTCTCTCAGCCCCAGCCAGACTGACGTGTGGTTCTCTAGATATGGTCTGTGCCTGGCACATAGTAGGTGGTCCAGAAATATTTTTGAAAAAATTGCAGTTGTGCGTATTTACACACTAACACGCTAACTCTTATTCCATGACCAACTTGTGACTTTTAAGACCCAGGTCAGGAACCCTCTTTCAACAGGCCTTGTCTGCTTTTGTCTACGCTAGTACTGCACTTACTCTTGCTCTGTGGCACCAGACATTCAGGCCACAGTTCTGTATGTGACACCTGGTTTGCTTTTTGTGGTTTTCATTAGTATGTGAGGTTCTTGAGGGGTAGGGGCTGTGTCTTATTTGCCTTCGTACCCCCTAGCTCCTGGACTACTCTTCGTAGGCACTTTCTATTGCAACAAGCCTTGAAGGTAGCTGCTGCTCTTGTTTCTGAATGTTTACATTATGAAATAGTGTATATTGAATATTCCTGGTCTTTAAAATTTTAATTCCTTTCCTTCCCAAGGTGAAAATTGCTGAAATACTTGGTTTGTGAAACAATTAGTATTCCAGTGAGTATACGTAAGAAGTTGTGATTAGTATAATGTGATTGCTTATTATGAGATTGGGGTATTGGGCAGGAAAATTAGGATTGGAGACTTCATGTGGAAGAATGGACTGAGCACTTGAAATAGTTGGACAAGTGCCCTGGCTGGTGTGGTTCAGTGGATCGAGCGTGGCCTGCAAACCAAAGGATCGCCGGTTCGATTCCCAGTCAGGGCACATGCCTGGGTTCTGGGCCAGGTCCCCAGTGGGGGCACATGAGAGAGGCAACCACACATTGATGTTTCTCTCCCTCTCTTTCTCCCTCCCTTCCCTTCTGTCTAAAAATAAATAAATAAAATATTTTAAAAAAATAGTTGGAAAAGGTTATGTAAGCCTTATCCTCCTAGATCAGTGCATCTGAGTTTGCGCATTTTAAGTTGGTGACTCATTAAACTGTTTCTGCTTAAGACGTATTATTAATGTATTTGTGTTTCCTCACTTCCATTCCCTCTTGCTTTTCTTTTATACCCTTGACTTCAAAAGTTGTGTCATTTTGGTATTCCTTAGAACTAATGACTCAGTCAGTGGGTGATAACAGTGTTTGTTCCTATGAGAAGACCTTATTTTAGATGTTCTTCCGTTTTGGACTCCAGCTTCTCAATCGTTTTACCATAAGTTTTGGCTCTTTTCCTAATTTTAGTTGTGAAATCACTTTGGTGAAACAATAGTCGAGGGAACTGTAAGCATGCTAAAAATGTTTCTCTTCTTGCCATGAATCTAAGTACCGTAAAGATGTACTATATAAACAGCAATTCTGTGAAAAGCCGAAATTTATTTAGATTTATTTAAATAATTTTTAAATTAAAAGTAGGGTGTGGTATTGAAGACATCTGTGATCCCTTTTTTCCAAGTGTAAGCCAGCTCTTCGACATCAGAGCTCCGTGCCTACAGTAGGTCAGCTTCTGTGGAACTTATTCTTAAGGTTTTTTGTATTGTTATAAAATATATATAACAAAATTGGCCGTTTTAACTATTTTTCAGTGTGTGATTCAGGGGCATTAATTACATTCACAGTGTATTGTCACCAGTAAGGAACAACTCCCCAAACCCCTCCTTACAGTCTCTGGTGACCTCAGCTCTACTTCTGTTTCTGAATTTGCCTATGCTACGTATTTCATGTAAGTGGAGCCATACAGCATTCGTCTTATATCTGTTTTATTCCACTTAACATAATGTTTTTGTTTTTTATTTTAGATTTTATTTATCTATTTTTAGAGAGGGGTAGAGAGGGAGAAATAAAGGGAGAGAAACATTGATGAGTGAGAGAAGCATCCTTTGGTTGCCTCTTGCATGCCCCCAACTGGGGACCTGACCTGTAACCCAGGCATGTGCCCCGACTGGGAATCGGACCTGTGACCTTTCGGTTTGCAGGTCGGCACTCAGTCTGCTGAGCCACACCTGTCAGGGCAACATAATGTTTTCAAGGTTCACCATGTTGTAGCATGTATCAGAACTTCATTCCTTGTTATGGCCCTGTACTATTCTATTTTACACACACACACACACGTGTACATATATAATACATATGTACATATTTATATGTATTATATGTAACATATATGATATATATTACACACACACATACACACACACACACATTTTATTTGTCTGTTCATTACCTGATGGACACTTGGGTTGTTTCCACCTCTTGGCTGTTGGGAACAGTGCTGCAGTGAACATTGCATATAAGTATCTGTTTGAATCCCTGTTTTTTTAAAAAATTATTTTATTGTTGTTCACTTACAATTGTCTGCATTTACCCCCACCCCCAACCCCAGGCAAACCCACCTCCCTCCCTTGCTTCCACCCTCCCCCTTGGTTTTGTCCATGTGTCCTTTATAGCAGTTCCTGAATACCCTTGTCCACATTATCCCCTTCCCCCTCCCCTCTGGTTACTGCCAGATTGTTCTAAATTTCAATGTCTCTGGTTATAATTTGTTTCTCTGGTTGTATTTTGCTTGCTTACCTCACAAGCGTCTTGGCTGTGGCTGATCTGAGTTCCCCTGTAGCTGATCTGGCCTTGGTGCCTTCTCTCATGAGTCCTTATATAAAACCCCTTAGCATTTCATATAGTAAAGGCTGCGTGATGATGTACTCCTTGAACTTGACCTTATCTGAGAAGCACTTTATCTGCCCTTCCATTCTAAATGACAGTTTTGCTGGATAGATTATTCTTGGTTGTAGGTCCTTGCTTTTCATGATTTGAAATATTTCTCTCCAGCCCCTTCTTGCTTGGAAGGTCTCCTTAGAGAAATCCGCT
>PVJI01004462.1:0-23730 GCA_004026765.1 Micronycteris hirsuta | reverse complement strand
CCCTCTTTGGGTCCCGCTTCTTTGGGGTTCTCTGAGCTTCTTGGATTTCCAGGAAGCCTATTTCCTTTGCCAGATTTGGGAAGTTCTTGTTCATTATCTGTTCAAAAATACGTTCAATTTCTTGGTGTTCCTCTTGTCCTTCTGGCAGCCCTATGATCTGGATGTTGGGTCATTTACAAATGTCTCTGAAGTTCCTGAGTCTCCTCATTTTTTTGAATTCTTGTTTCTTCCTTCTGGTTCACCCCATTGGTTTGAGTCCCAGCTTCCTTTTTTTCCCTATTGGTTCCCTGTAAATCTTCCTCCATTATCTTTATCGTATTGTTCATTTGTTCAACTATTTCTTCCAGTTTTGTGAGCATCATGATTACCAGTGTTTTAAACTGGGCATCTGTTAATTTGGCTATCTGTTCATCCATTAGTTGTAATTTGTTCTGATCTTTCGTTTTGGCCATTTTCATTCTTTTTTATCTGGGCGCACCTGTTGGAGTCTTAGGTGTTTGTCAGTGCCTGGCAACCTGGGTCGCTTTTTTGTGACATTTCCTCTGGGGGCGGGGCCTGGGAGGGAGCAATGGCGTCTGCTGGTCACCGCCGCTCCCTATCACCCTCTGCTCCCCAGTTCCCCACTGCCTTTTCTGCCAGTCTCGGCCCTGCTGGTTCCCACTGGCCTCTCCAGTTACGCCGCCGGCCTGCGAGGTTCACCCGTTGCTCGGGGTCGTGTTTTGTTTAGGCGCTCCCGGAGTGAGTTCCTCCGGGCAAACTGCCTCTCACTCCGCTCCTTCACTTGGTTCTGCCCCGCTTACCGGCCTGGATGTACGTCCTCCCCAACTTCCTGGGTGTCGGACTTGCCTTTAGTTCAATTCTGTCCGTTCTGGTTGCTTATTTTTCGCTATTGAGTTCGTTGTTTAAACTCTCTGGTTGTGAGCGGTGGTGCAGTGTGTCCACCTACACCGCCATCTTGGCGGAAGTTCCCGTTTTCATTCTTTTGAGTAGATACTTGGAGTGGAATTGCTGGGCTATATGTGCTGTGTTTAGCTTTTTGAGGAACCACCAAACATTTCTGCAGGACTGTACCATTTTACATCCCCACCTGCAATGTACTGGGATTCATTCGTAGGAGACAGCTCTACCCACGAGGTATTTAGTTATACATAAACCACCCTAGATGAGTCTCTTAACCTCTCAGCTACCTCATCCTTAAAAGTGGATCTTGAATTAGATAATCTACAGAGTTTCTCCTATCTCTAAAATCCCATGACTGACATTACAGTGAATTACCGTGATGTTTACATTTGCAGTTCTTTTGTTTTCCTCTTTTTTTTTTTTTTTTTTAAAGAGCAGCTTGACTCTATACTGGGGGGAGTCAGAACCCGATATGCCTGCTGATACGAGTGTTTTTGAGTCTCTGAGCACTTTCTAATTCATGTTGGTTAGATATGACCACTTTAAAACGTTTATTACAGATGTTTTAAGGTATAGCTACATTGAAATATCATAAACTTTTATTAATTTGTACTCTGTGGCTATAAAAATCATAACGAGAAGAAATTTATTTTTTGCACAATTTATGTCAAAAGTTTTGCTATACACTATTCTACATTGGTGATATAGAAAAATAATATAATTATATATTATGTTCATTATATATGTTACATATCACATGTAGAATAGCATAATGAAACACTTAACACTCATAAGAAAGCAGGTATTTCCAAGAGTGGAGAACCACTTGCATAAAGACAGTTATCTCTAGATGTTTAATGAAAGCTTGAAAAAAAGGTCAGGGAGGAATCAAGGATAACTGCAAATATTAGAAGAAGAAAGAAGAGTATTTTTCATAACAAAATGGAAATTTTGAAATATGATGACATATGAGTAAGAACTTAAGTCAGTACACGCTTTAATACAGTTGTTACTTTCATTAGAATTTTGGCATGTTGGAACTGGAACCTTTTATTGCCCAAATTTGTTTGTTCCTTCCTATGTAATTATATCCCTGATGATACGTACTTGTGTGTTCATACACAAGTATAATTGCATAGAACCTAATTACATACCAGAATGTATTGCATACCCAATGAGGACGGAGACCAGAAGCCTTGGGTCTTGTGTTATGGACATTCTGTTGGAAGGTTGTGATACCTCAGGACGCCATAATGGATTAAGGACAAGAAGTTTTAGTAGGAATTCTTCCCTTAGCTACTGGCGACTGACCGGGGAGAGCTCTGAGTAGTCCTTATTCCTTGACCAAAAAGCCATGTTTAAACTGGTTGTGTAACCAGTCTACCCTAACTTCTCAAGAAAAGGGCCACCTTATATACTTACGTATTTTAAAAGTTGATTTTAGCACCTTCTGTTTTCCAGATAACCCCTGATTATAAGAGTTGGAAAAAAGGTGACAGTTTTAGCCTATTCTCACTTGCCCTAATGAATTACACGAAGTATTTGGCATGAAATTAAGTGAATGTACTGCTATTAAATTCAGGGTTCCTTTTTCTTCTGGGTATTTGGGCTTCAGTGGATAATGAAGGAAACAGTGGTAACAACGGATCGCCCTTGTGATGTGTGTCTTTAGTCCCAGGACGAGATACTCCTAGGACCGACAGTCTCCTTGAGGGTGACTAGTTGGGAGGGGTGGTATGTCATGACTATTCTTGGAACTTGACTTGGCTGTTTCTGTGCTGCTTTGGCAGAAGCAGAAGGGTTGGGTTGGATCTCAGGGCATCTTTGGAATAATCAAGATGCTTAGTATAGCAGCCCAGCGTGCAACTGGTGCTCAGTCCTCTTATAAATTTTGTTTGTTTGTTTTTTACTCTTGCACAGAGTTTTTAATCATGTTCTTTAATCCTGTCAGTGACAGAAACCTACCCTTCACTAGTCTATCTCTTTCTCTAGCTTGGGCGTTAAGGCTTTTTTTTTTTTTTCCCAGTTGCTATATGTACTAGTAAGTTTGCTCATCAAAACCAGTGTTCTAAAAAATTGCTCAATTGCTTGTATTTTTCTTAGGATAGAAATTGTAGCAACACTGAAATACTAAAACTGGTTGCTATTAATAACAACCTTATTACTTTTGGTTTTTTTAATAGCACTTGTCTATCCCAAATATTTGCCTGTCTCTCCCAAAGTTATTCTTAGATCCTTTGAGATTTCTTTTATGCCTATAGTTAAAAAGGAGTGATAATTCACCTTAATCAGTTTCTTACAGCCTCTTCTTATTGTAGAGACTGCTAAGAATTTGTCTAGCTTGTGATTGTTATTAATTTGCTTCATCATTCCCTTTCATCAGCCTTTCTGTCTTACTGCCTAGGGCATGAGCTCACATTCCCATTTATTAGATAGTGGCATGCCAGACAGTAGTAAAACGTCCTAGGATGTCTGTCTGCTGGGAGACTAAAATTAAGAGCTCGATGTTTATTCCTTAAGTACTTCCTTTTAAGGAGAATAGTTGCCCTCTCGCATCCCACTCCTCACGTAGCTAGTTTATCTCCTTTAGGTAGCTTCAGACTTGTCCTAATATTCTATAAAAACCTCCAGATATTTACTAAGCTTTTGCTATTGTGAAACATTTGTGGCAGTGGAAATCTGGTCTCTACCAGCTCCAAGGAACTAGTGGTGACTTTTCTTTTTTGAGACTGGACAAGGGCAGAAGACCAATTCAAAAGGTCCAGGGAATAGGAGGGTAAAGGAGCTTGTTGAACATCCGTCTGTTAGCCTGCTCTAATGTCCTGCTTCTTTTTTCTCTGACAAAGTGACCCCCGAACAAAAAAACAAAATAAAACAAAGAACACAGTCTCATGTCTTTTCTCCTGCTTTTGAAATAGAAGGTGCTCTAAAAAATTTCACAGGGAGGAACAAAAGGTTAAAGGCATTGAGAAGTGGTCAGGGGATAGTTTGCCTTTTGTATTTCCCCACCTTCTCCTTTTTGCTTATAACCCATAGAAAAAATGAAGGGTATAAAGAAGTTATTCGCAGATTTTAAGAAAACACTGTGGACTGAATGGAGTAGCGTTCATGTATAATATGTATATTTCAGACTCACTCTCAGGCACACATGCAGGTGCAGGGGACTTCGGTGGTGAGTATCAAAGAAACTATCGCACTGGAAACGCTTTGGGTTCATCATGCATCCGCAAGTGCAGGGGACGGTCAGCTTATTCCTTCACCTAGGGTGCGGGGGCCACAGGAGTGGGGGAATGATATGTTCCCCGGGCACACGGAGCGGGGGAGTCAAAGGAAGATAAAGGAAGAGAACCTATTAGGAGTGAAGGGAGGTTCTGTGTAGATCAGCATGTAACAAGTGGGGATTTTATTCTTCTTTACATAAACTTTGACATAAAAATATACATACACAGCATGGGGAAACTGTAATAAAAATGCTGCTTTACCAATACATGTTAAACTTTTCCTCCTTTTTAGTATTTTTTTTAAAAAGAGGTTTAAGTGTCATTGTAATTTTTAAAAAGTTTGTTTTGCTTTTATATAATCACATATTCAGTTAGTGTTCAGATGCTATTCCTTTTCAGTTTGTTTGAATTATGTAGTATCCAGATAAGACCTGTTTATCACAATGACATTTAAATAATCGATATATTTAATAATTTGACATCTAAAGTTATAAACATTATTGTAATGTTGGGGGTTGGGATTTTTTGTACATTAATCTCTTCATGGAAGGTACCAGATTATCTTTACATTTCATAGATTATCTTTAAATTCTAAGACTAGATCACAGTTGTTCTAGAGACAATTGTGCTAGAGACTTGCCTCCAAGAGTAAATGCCCTCAGCTCCTGCGTAGTTAAAATAAATAGAATTCATTCTCTTCCCCTACTACCACCCTCCAATCAAAGATAAAGTCACCTCAGCCCTTCAGATAGAAAAAGCCCTACTTGGGACAGTCTGTGTGTGCACGAAAGTTGTAGGGGCGTCCTTAGGGGTCAGCGTCCTGGGGAAGAATGAGGACGGAGTCCCCAGACAAGTCAGGAGAGGAGCGTACCTGCCCCAGGAGGCCCGCTTCCTTCCCCAGGACCAGACCTGATTCACAGGTTACCGTCTCTTGAAGTGTAGCATGTACCAACTTTCAATTATTGTCTTTGTTCTTTGAAAGCACTGATAACCTATTATTTATTATTTCTAAAGTGAATTAACTTGCTTTTTACTATGCTATAATGATTTTGAGCTCTAGCTCTGTGAATAGTTTTAGTATTTATGGTCTCTATTGGGATTTTTTTCTTTTTCTTGGGGAAATACACATATAATAATTGTAACAATCAGTAAGGAACAGCTAACCAATGGTAGTTAGGTTTGATGACTTTATTCTTTTTCATAGATAAGAAAATAAATTATGCAAACTTCTAAAACATGAACATGAAGACTCATTCTTTGAAGTTGCACCGAGTTCCTTACAGAATTTAATTTCTATGTATTTGGGTATAGCATAATTAAGTATACCTTGTACATTATGACAGTGTAAAATGAACTTACTCTAACCAGATGTGTAATTTAGACATTAAGTTCCTTGAGAGCAGTCTATATCTTTTATCCCCCACCCCCCATGGTATCTAGCAACAGTAAAGCCCTTCTGTAAGTGCAGTCCAGAATGGGGTGTGGGATTAAGAGCTTGGTAAAATTGTCTGTGATTCTTCACAGACGGCCAGTAGTTAGAGAGCCGATCACCAGTCATATTACACCAGCACTATTTCAGTCCCTTAAACTCGTAGATACAGAAAACAGACTCCTGGCTGTCAGAGGAGAGGGGGCTCGGGGGCCTGGGAAACGGGCATGTGCCCTGACGGGAATCAAACCAGTGACCTTTCATTCTGCGGGACAATACCCACCCAGTGGAGCAGCACCAGTCAGGGCTGTTCACATGTTTTTAAAAAGAAGTTCTAAAAGATCTGTGTGAGAAGAGGATGTGACTATGAGGGGGACAGCACGAGGGAGAAGAATCATTGCTGTATCTTTTACAAACGTGGTTATTGTATGTATCCGTGCATTAAAATTCATAGAACACTAAAAGGAAACGGCTGTCTGCTCTCTTGCACATGTTGTGGGTGACATCCGAAAACTCATCAAAGTTTAAATCATTGCAAATTATGTAATTTTATGTATTCCAGTGACATTTTAAAATAAAACTCTTACATCATTTAAAAAATATATTCAGAAATGTAAATACCACAGTGATTTATCACTTACCATTATCCATTTTAAAAATTTGCATGAACAGGCTCTTTGTTTTTTTAAGTATGTTTTATTGATTATGCTCTTACAGTTGTCCCATTTTTCTCCTCTTTATTCCCCTCTGCCCTGCACCCCTCCTCCTACCAGCATTCCCCACCCCTTCGTTCTTTGGCTTCTCCATTTCCTATACTATTCTTAACCTCCCCCTATTTTGTACGTACCATTTATGCTTCTTATTCCCTGTACCTTTTCCCCCATTCTCCTCCTCCCCACTGATAATCCTCCAGGTGATCTCCATTTCTATGGTTCTGTTCCTGTTCTAGTTGTTTGCTAATTTTTTTGTTGTTGTTGTTTGTTTAGGTACAGTTGTTGATAGTTGTGAGTTTGTTGTCATTTTACTGTTCGCAGTTTTGATCTTTTTCCTAGATAAGTCCCTTTAACATTTCATATAATAAGGGCTTGGTGATGATGAACTCCTTTAACTTGACCTTATCTGGGAAGCACTTTATCTGCCCTTCCATTCTAAATGATAGCTTTGCTGGATAGAGTACTCTTGGATGTAGGTCCTTGCCTTCCATGACTTCGAATACTTCTTTCCAGCCCCTTCTTGCCTGCAAGGTTTCTTTTGAGAAATCAGCTGACAGTCTTATGGGAACTCCTTTATAGGTAACTGTCTTCCCTTTCTCTTGCTGCTTTTAAGATTCTCTCCTCTTTAATCTTGGGTAATGTATTATGATGTGTCTTGGTGTGTGCTTTATTGGGTCCAACTTCTTTGGGACTCTCTGAGCTTCCTGGACTTCCTGGAAGTCTATTTCCTTTGCCAGATAGGGGAAGTTCTACTTTATTATTTTTTCAAATAAGTTTTCAATTTCCTGCTCTTCCTCTTCTCCCTCTGGCACCCCTATGATTCAGAAGTTGGAATGTTTAAAGTTGTCCCAGAGGTTCCTCACCCTCTACTCATATTTTTGAATTCTTGTTTCTTCATTCTGTTCCGGTTGAATGTTTATTTCTTCCTGCTGATCCAAATTGTTGATTTGAGTCCCGGTTTCCTTCCCATAGCTGTTGGTTCCCTGTATATTTTTCTTTATTTCACTTTGCATAGCCTTCATTTTTTCCTCTATTTTGTGACATACTCAACCAACTCAACCATTTCTGTGAGCATCCTGACTACCAGTGTTTTGAATTCTGTATCACATATGTTGGCTATCTCCTCATCGCTTAGTTCCATTTTTGGAGTTTTGATCTGTTCTTTCGTTTGGGCCGTATTTTTTTGTCTCGGTGCACCTGTTAAGTTATATGGGGAGGAGCCTTAGGTATTCATCAGGGCAGGGCAACCTATGTGCTGCGTTGTGGAGCTGTATGTGGAGGAGGGGTCAGAGAGGGAAGGGACAGAGGGAGGCTCTATCCAGCTTTCAGTCACTTCCCCTGCTACCCACAAGCAAATTGGGCACTTCAGGTCTGATTCCCCAGTGGGTGGATTTGTATACATTCTAGAACCCTGTGGGTCTCTCCAACAAACTCCCCTGTGAGGCTGGGAGTTTCTCCCGCCCCGCAATCCCCACAGGTTTTTACATGAACAGGCTCTTTGTTAACAGCTGGAAGTTGTAAATTATTCCTGTTATCCTTTGGATTCGTATTTCTATTTCACTTCCCTCATTGAACTTATTCTAATATTGTATTTTATTGACTACCCAGATACCATATCATAATTCTTCGCACCTAAGATAGGTATATAAATTGAAATAGGAATTTTTAAAGTTTGTGTTTAAAAGTTTTTTATTTAGAATTTTAACCTATTAATACATAATCAACAATATATTTTTGATAATTAAAAGTACAGTTTTATTGGAAATGCATATCATTTATTATCATGATATCATCATTTATTATTTATGATATCAGCTATTGCCGCCCCAAAAAAGTGCTGCATAATAAATAATGTGAAAATCTCAGTAGCTTAAAACATTTTTTTTCCCTCATGAGTTTCTGGGTCAACTGGGATTTGATTGATCTTGGCTGAGCTTGACTGTGTCCAGCTGGATTTGACTGTAGGTTCATAGGTCTGTTCTGCATGTCTTATAATCTTCTCATGGAACTAGGAAGAATAAGAGGGGTGAGAACAAACACACACAAAGCCTGTTAAGGCCGTAATTCCAAATTGGCATGCTGCCCACACCGTCAGGCACAGAAAGTCACATGGCCAAGCCCAACATCAGTGGGGCAGGGAAATATATCA
Organism: Micronycteris hirsuta; assembly: GCA_004026765.1. Taxonomy (NCBI): domain Eukaryota; kingdom Metazoa; phylum Chordata; class Mammalia; order Chiroptera; family Phyllostomidae; genus Micronycteris; species Micronycteris hirsuta. The sequence goes on along the minus strand of PVJI01004462.1, from coordinate 15,318 downwards.
GTACTTTGCCTATTCTGGTGGTAGATAACTTCAGGGTCTTTTGGCCAAGGATATAGATAACTGCAGGGTCTTCTGGCCAACAATATGGATGTATAAGTCTATAACAGGGAGGAACTGAAAAATTTCGAACAGTAATCCAGTGTATCCTGTGCATCTTTTAATGCGATATTTAATGAGATTTAATGTGGATGATATTTGGTAGAATGAGACATCTAAATGGAGATCTGAGGCAGTAGGGGTTAGCCAGGCAAAGTGGTGGTGGGGACAATGGGCAGAAAATACTCGGGGCTGAGGGAACAGTATTTGCGAAAATAAGAGGGTTTGGGGAACTATCGAGTTGAGTGTGTCCAAAGTATAGGGTAAGAGGTCAGGTGTTTCCCAAAAGAGAATAGGAAGGAGACTTAAGGCCAAGGTCACTGCAAGAGAACCTTTTATGCCATGTGAGGACTTTTAGATTTTAACTTTAAAACATTGGGAAAATTATTGGAATGTTTTAAACAGCAGGGATGTGATCATGTGTTGTGTTCTAGGCAAAAAAATCACCTGTGGCTGTTTGTACATGTTAGATGGATGTGAGATAAGACCAGAGGCTGAGAGACCAATGAGGAGACCATTGCAAAACCCCGGTGAAGAGTGAAGGTGCCTAAAACTGAGATAGTGGACTCGGGGCCTGGGAGAGGTCAGAGGACCCTGTTTCCAGCCAATGAGTACATCGGTCATACTCTCTTACTAGATATGATTTGAATGTCAGAAAAGGGCAGTTTTTCAGTTAATGCATGTTCTTAATCTTTAATTTTATAGAATAATGTGAATGTTAGCAGTGTATGTTAAAAATGATTGGTAAATAGTAAACCTTAATAAGTAATGCCAATTCTTAATATAATATTATGCAGGCAGTTCTTTGTTTGAATTCCTTGGGGAAAGAGTTGGTAAGTGAATGTGTTATTTTATTGTGGCTAGAGAAGCCCTGTTTAACTATTATCTCAGTTGACCTAGGGTGTGTTGTGTCCCATTTTTCTATTTCCTTAGTTTAATTGTTTTTTCCCTTCCCTGTAATGCAGAAAATTTAAAATGCACATTCGTCTAAAAGAAAAACTCTTGAAATTGTTATTGCTATTTAATGGCTTCTGTTTGCCAGCAAGATAAATCTGAACCTCCTGGTGTGGCATTCAAGGTTCTCCAAGACGTGATCCTTGCTGTGTCTCCTCCTCTGATTTTCTTAGCCCTTCATTTCACGCACATACCCTCTCCGCACAAAAAACAAACGCTGGCGCCGTACTAATTTTTCTTTCAGTTTCCAGAATGTACCATGCAGTTTGCTGTCCTTAATCACCTTTTACTTGGAATGCCTTCATCTTCATTCACTCTTACCTACTTCACATGGTTGATATCATCAAAATGACTTGTGTGTGTTTAAACTGGAGATGACACATGAGAGCCTGATTTCATCTTCCAGATGACTGATGTACCCCTGGTGCTTGTAGTGCTTGGCAGAAAGTGGATGTTCGATAAATATTTGAGTAAGTAATACGTTGATGAACTATTATTGAGAGCCAGGCACTTTAGAATTTCCTGTAGGTTGAGTTATTTTGTGTATGTGTACAGATACACTCATACACATTCCATGCACAGGACCGTGTGTATGTGCGCAGTTGTTGCGTGCTTCCGCAGTGTCCGTGAAACAGCTGACTGCTTGAATTACAGAGGATTGTATTGTAGATCTTTAGGAATGATCGAGGTTTATTTGTGAGTCCCTCCGTAGGAATGTCAGTTCTGAGCTTGCGTTGAAGTCATTGTACCAGGTGCCGGCCTCACTGACTTCGGGAATTCCACGAGGGAGAGAGGACTGGTACATTCCTGTCATCCTTCAGATGTTTCGGTTTTTGCCTGAACAGCATTGGCAGTGATGTGTTTCTGCTAAAAAGCAAAGATCTTGGAATGCTGAATTCCGCAAATTTTGTGTGTTTAGGGAAGATCTTAGTTCCTCTAACTTCTGTCACAATTCTCAACAGAAGAGTATTTATATCAATAAAATAAGTGTGGAGATTTTAGGTTCTGAAGTTAAGCTGCAAATTCTCATCCGTAGGTATTACTAAAATATAGTGTTCTCTGATGATATACTTACGGCATGACTTTTTAAAAATTAAATTTATTGGGGTGACATTGGTTAGTAAGATTATATAGGTTTCAAATGTACATTTCTATGACACATGATCTGCATATTGTATTGTGTGTCCACCACCCAAAGGTCAGATCATCTGTCATCATATATTTGGCCCCCTTTACTACTCCCCTCACCTCTCTTCCCTCTGGAACCACCATACTATTGTCTGTGTCTCTGAGTTTCATACTAGCAAACTGAGCATAACCATGCGTTAAAAAAAAATAATACATCAGGATTAGGTGGGGTCCATTCTGGGGGCATTCCCTGGAACACTAATCTTTTGAGATGCTCAGTGGGAAGAGAAAAGAAATCTGAGATACGCTACATGCTGTAGCTGCCTTTTGCGGGGGCTACTCTGAACACAAGTGTATTAATGATGGCTCTGAAAGTTAGGCATTCTTTGTTGTAGGTCTTTTTTTTAATTCAGCATTTTCTCATCTTATTTAACTATGGAATACTTGATCTGTGATGTCTATTGTGCTTGGCCTGCTTTATGGAACACACTTTGGGAACTACTGGCTTAGCATATGACCCCAAATAGTGTGGCACATGACAAATACTCATTATTTAGCAAATAAGTAGATGTGTGATTTATTTTGTTTTTAAGATAAGCATTTAATCTTAATAATCTTAATAATCTTAAGATAAGCATTTAAAAATACTGAGTTGGCCAGAAAGTCCATTTAGTTTTTTTTACAATATAGACACGTTTCTCATTTTCCCCAGTGATGTTACTGTTTTGAATATTTTGAGTATGTCGGCTGTCTCCTGCTATTGTCTTCTAATGGGTAGAGGCCAGGGCTGCTGCTGAACATCTTCCAAGGCATAAGACAGAGAGACCCACAGCAAAGAATTATTTGGCCAAAATGTCAACAGTACCAAGAAACTTTGCAAACCACTTCTGATATGTTTGAGCAGTCACAGCATCTTCTCCATATGCTGCATTAATCCTTTTTTTTTGCATTTCAGTTGTGTCTTCACCTTTCTTGAAATAAAAAACATAATATCCTGAAAATATTGCGTACCTTCCATATTCAGTGTTAAAATGGCTACACAAAAAGTCACCGATTTTGATAAGCTTTTTTTTTTAATGCACACTGATGTGGCAGCTGTCACCATACAATCTTAACAAAATTGTTTCGAATGAAGTTAAAGGCAACTAAGTACTTCTAGAGCCATCTTATGGAAAAATCTAAAGGAACTTTCTTGCCTACCCAATATATTCTTATATTGAATTGGGTTATATAGCTTACTATAGCTTTCACTTTTTAAAAAATACTCTCTTTTTATGAGTCCTTAACCCCATTTCTAAGGAAGTTCTAGGCAGTAGTTTGGACATTTGATCACTAGACCAGTAGCATCAATATCGCCTCTGGGTGATAGGAGAAATGTAAACTCTAGGTCCCACCCTAGGCCAACCGAATCAGAAACCCAGAGTAAGGCCCTGTCATGTGTTTTTCAACAGGTGCTTCAGGAGATTGGCGAGGCTGCTAGTGTTGGAGAAGCCGCTGTAGGGCGTCATTCCGTCTGAGGTTTTATCCCCAGAGCACCAACAGCTTAGAAGATTTGGATTAGCTGGGTCTGACTAGGATTAACCAGAACACTTTTCTGTACTACCTGTTGATGTTGCAAAACTGTGTAAAACACATTAGAACACTGATAAAACAGATTGACATATTTTATTACCTTAGTAGTTTTTCAGTGGCAGAATGTGAAATCAGTTCATGGGGAAGCCATCAGGAGTTGGGATGGTAGAGAGGGAACGGGAACAGAAGAATGCATCACATGTAGTAAAATTGTTTTACAACTCTGTTTCGTTTGTACATGTTTCCATGCAAGTCACGCTATCACACATTTTTCTTATGGTGGATAATCAGCTGGGGGCATATAAGAGGAAGCAGATCTGATGTAGAGAAATAAACCCTGGATTCAAAGTCTGAAACACATTTGTGTACCACTTAGTTCTGACTTCTGCCATAGCTCTGTCTAGCACAGGATTTTGTAAAGACCAAATCAGTGGTTTTCAGCTGGGGGTGATGTGCTCTCCAGAGGACATCTGACAGCCTTTGCGACATTTTCAGTTGTCATTGTTGGCGATGGGGTGCTGCTGGCATATAGTGGGTGGGGGCCAGGGACGTTGCTAAACATCCTACAGTGCACAGAGCAGCTCCCTGAAACGAAGTATCTGATCCAGAGTTTCACAGTTGTGAAACCCTGGGTTCAAATGATTACACTTGAAAAAGTGTCATATGAGGTATATATTTGTTTTATTATTAAGAATAGTATTAAGAAAAGTATTTTGCCCTGGCTGGTGTAGCTCAGTGGATTGAGCGCGGGCTGGGAACCAAAGGGTCCTGGTTCGATTCCCAGTCAGGGCACATGCCTGGGTTGCAGGCCAGGTCCCCAGTGAGGGCCATGTGAGAGGCAACCATACATTGCTGTTTCCCTCCCTCTCTTTCTCCCTCCCTTCCTCTCTCTAAAAATTAAAAAAAAAAAAAAAAAAAAAGAATATAAGTATTTTAAAAAGACTTTCATCTCAGTATTACCTTTCAAAGATGAATTTGTATCAAAAATATAGCATATAGGGCAGATGAAGGAAATTGGAGCAAATCTCTATGATCTTGGATAAGTTATTTATCTGGCAATTTTATTATGAGAATTATGTAATTAGATATATATTAATTAGATATGTATTAATATGATAATTAGGTATATACTGGTATAGGTTCCAAAAGCCTGGTGTTCAATTTAAGTAGTGTCTTGATATAGGAATGATGCAGAAGATAGAGTATTTATATAAGAAATGATTTTGTATCAATACAAGCAGCTTCAGAGAAGCCTGTATTTAAACACATTACGTAATTCAATCCAGATTATTTGAGAGATTAGTATAATTCTGTTAAGTCTGTTAGCCAAGTATAAAAAAATGTAGCTGCCCAGGACTTTTAATCAGAATTAAAATTTATGAACCAGTCCGTCAGTACATTTGAGCTAGTATCTTGTCCAGGACTACTTACCACTCCTTCACCAGAATATGTGATAATCTTCGTGAACTCTATGACTATTTAACATGCATTACCTTACTTGTGGAGAAGGAAGGGGTTAGCATAGACCTCCTCTGTGAATTGGAAAATTAAGTGATCCTTGGATATCAGGTTCCAAAGGTTCCAGATTAAAGAGATTATCTCCAGAGTATGTATTTTACTCACATTAAATGGAAACCAGCTTTCATCCAGTGCAGTCTGTTAGAAAAGGCAGAAACTTCATTATTAACATCTGAAGATAGGGCTTGGTGTACATTTCTTCTTTTCAGCCTTTTTATCTTCATCAACCAAATAATCAACCTTTTATACACCCCTTATTTTGTATCAGATACTTCTATAAGATGTCCACATACAGTAGCATTTCATTCTTACGCCCCTTGTGTAAGAGTAGGTACTGTTTTACTGTACGTTTTTGGATGAGGAAGCTGAGCATAGAAATGTTACCTTGATGAGGGTCACACAGTAAGCGGTGGAACTACGATCCAGACCCAGGGAATCCGGCTTCCATGTCTGTGTTCGTCACTCCCGTGCTCTGCTGCCTGTTTAGCAGCTGCCTCATAGGGTGGTGACAGGGAAATCAGATTTCATGTGGCTGACACCTCGCATGTCAGGTACTCGATAAATGAGAGATACTGGGTTGGCCACAAAGTTCATTTGGATTTTTGGTAAGTGGCTCTCGTAGCACTTAGATGTCTTTAACTTCATTCAAAACACTTTTGTTGGATTGTATCGTCACAGCTGTCATATCAGCGTGCATTTAAAAACCCCCATAAAAATTGAATATTTGTGTAGCCATTTTAACATTGAAGATGGAAGAAAATACGCAACATTTTGGCACATTATGCTTTCTTAGTTCAAGAAAGGTAAAAATGAACTGAAATGCAAAAAAAAAGATTTGTGCAGTGTATGGAGAAGGTGCTGTGACTGATGAAACGTGTCAAAACTGGTGTGTGACGTTTTGTGCTGGAGGTGTCTTGTTGGACGATGCTGTACCGTCAGGTAGACCAGTTGAAGTTGATGGTGACCAAAATGAGACATTGAGAACAACCAACCTTATGCCACGCGGGAGATAGCCGACGTACTCACAGTATCCAAATCAATAAAGTCAATGGTGAACATGAAAAAAATGTCTGCTATTTTATGGAAAAACTAAACAGACTTTTTGGCCAACCCAACAGTATCATATATTCTTGTTAAACATAACTTAAAAGTGTTCTGCAAAGCATGACTTTTAAACATCTCTTCTAAAAACTAGAAATTACATATCTAAATCAGGAATGCATACTTTAAAACTATTTTCCACATAATAATTAGAGTAGGAATTGTTAGGGTGGCCATTGACGTGGGCTGTGAAAGAATTCACAAAGAGAGGAACATGCTGAGGGCAAAGTTTTATTCACTTTCCCTGAGCAGAAAGGCACAAAGGCACCAGGCGTGGAGAATTAAGCTGGCCCTGACGGTTTAGGGCTTTGAGTTTTTGTTGGATTATAAAGGGAGGGAGGATTGCTGTTGTGTGGCTCTGGGCTGTTAGGGGTGTTGCAACCCAGGAGGTTTCTTTTGGTTTGGGGTAAGCTGCAGTTTGCTCCAGTGTTATCTTTTGCCTATGGCTGTGGGGAGTGAGTGGTTAGTCACAGTTCTGCTTTTGCTTTTCCAGTCATTTTCTAGTCCTGGGGACAGAAGCTCAGAAGAGTAAAATGACCATGTTTAACAAGGTCATGGCCTGCTCAGAAAATGGTGCTGGCTTTATCCTTTTGGGAATTATATTGCGATGATCCTGTATTTTCCCTTTATTCTGTTCACTTGGTGCATTATAGTGATTGCTTTTCGTATGTTGAACCAGCCTTTCATTCCTGGGATAAATCCCACTTGGTATGGTGTCTGCTAGTCCTTTGGGTATACTCCTGGATTTGGTTTCCAGTAATTTATTGAGGATTTTGCATCTATATTTATAAGGGATATTGGTCTGTAGTTTTCTGTGATATCTTGGTCTGGCTTTGTCTTTTCTTTAAATCATTCTCTGTCCTCTGTGCCCTCTTCATGGAAAGAGACCTTATTTTACTTGCCCATTTGTAGCCTTTGGTCAGATGTCAGTTTCACTATGTAAGCGCAGAAAGCCCATCAGGAATTGGGGGAGGGGTGGGCGTGTCAAGCAGTCTGATTTGGAAGTTGAGGGCAAGTGGTCCCTGGCATAGGGGGACATTTAAGAGGGCATGCACACTTGTCAGTACTGTCACGCTGCTTTTGTGCCGTGCTGTTGTCAGGGTGACTTCAGTTGTTTTCGGAGTTCTTAATTGCCCACAATTATCTTTTGGATACCTCTAAAGAATTCTTTTCTCTTCCCCTTCCCCGTAGCTCTCATCTGGTATTTGGACTAGTGGCCTGAAAAGACATTATTGGTAGTGGTGGTGTGGAAACAGGTTTTTTGCTTTTTGCTGTCCTGTGATTTCCGCCCCACACCGTAAACTAGGCCGGCGCTAACGGTGAACTTTACTGTGAGTCACAGCACACATCCTCGTGTGAAGACGTAGTGTCCACACAGCAGGCACAGTGCTCTGTAGTCACACCTTGACACCGACAGATCTTGTAAAAATAACTTTAAGTGGAATTGTATTAACTAAGACATATAATTAAAACTTTTCAGTCATTTTGTAATTTCAGTGATAGTTTTGTTTTAACCTGGAGAGAAATACAGAATTCAGCAATGAAATCACAGGGATTGAATGCTGAGTGTTTTTAATAGATTATTTGAACAAAAAAATGTGTATTAATATGAACCCTAAACCAAAAGAATTTTGTAATTTGAATTTGTTTTTTCTTATTACCTCTAACACTCACGCTTTAGGGGGAGTTCTGTTCCTCTGGATAGGCCAGTGGTGGCTGAAATAAGGGTGATGAATAAGGTCTTTGTCTCTCTTAAGTCCATTGGAAATTGTGAGTTCAGCCAGCAGGAAATAGCTTGCGGCCAGGACTCGGGTACAGGGAGCGTGGTATACACGGAGACACGCCTCTTCATAGATATTGTAGAGCTGGCTCCAGGGTCTGAAACAGGCAAAACCAGCTTGTTTGATTTTTAGCATCACATGAAAGGATCATTATGTTACTAAGTTACTTGCAGGGCAGCGGCAGGTGTCCTGAAAGGTTAGAGAACTTTGAGAACTGTAAAAAATATCTGCTAGTGAACACCCACACATGCATTTCTGTTTTGTGTGAAATGATGGTGGGGTTGGCCATACACTAGGGAGGATTTTTGTTCTTTTCTTTTTTTAGGATAAATCAAAAGTAAAGACAGAGCCTATTTTGTTTTGATCTAAATAAGATTGTTCAAGGAAGAGACGAAAGTTGTACGGGTCATTAGAGAAAAGGCTGTATGTTTGGATGTACTCTAAGTTCTGACATGACCTATACAAATTTTTAAAGCTCCTCTCTGAGCCACTGTGCGCCAGTTCTGGAGACATTTGTGATCACTCTGCGGCTGGGGGAATGCTGACATTTCCAGTTTCCTGGGATGGGGCGGACTGGTTGGGAAGCGTGTGTTAGCATTCTGATTAGTCTCTTAGGTTTGACTCGTAAATGTCGCTTTATGTATGGACAGGTGAATCAAGGCTGTTCCATTTGGGGCGTCTGGCTCTCTTTAGATTCTTCTCCAGAAGGCAAAAAACCAGATTTTTCCCAGTGTTTTTGTACCACTCTCTAGTGAGCGAGGGAGGCAGCCTGAACAGTGAAGGGAGCACGGGCTTTGGAGAGAGACAAGACCCGGAGTTCAGATGCTGGCTGTACCGACTCATCAAGTTATTTCATATTTCCGAGTGTTTGTATGTTAGTATGATAATGCCTGTCCTTCAGGGCTGTGAACATTATAAGTGATAATATATCAATAGAAGATTGTTGAGTCCAGAATATGTTGATATCTATGGTTTTGTTATTAGAGAAAGCTCCTATTCTGACCGGCGCAGATGATTCCTTTACGTGTTTGGAGGCTGTGGGTAGGCATGAAGTACACATTCTCAACTGGAGTGGTAACTTGGGTGTTCACAGTGGCTTGTGACCCTCCAAAGATCAGTGCTACCTTACAAAATCTCATCCTTTTAGGTTTAGTTTCTCTTGTTCGGGAAAAATTGAATTAAATTACAATCAATTAAGTTTATTTAGTTCATTTAAGTTACATTTAATTTTATTCCTTGGAGTGTGATAATGATCCCTAAGTTAAAGAGCTTTTTTTTTTAATCTAAGAAATCTTTATTAAGCAGCTCTGGACCCTGCCGTTCAAAAAGTGAGGTGTCCTTGGATAAGGTATTTAAATATCCGAATGGCCAGTTTTCATTTGTAAAAGATGAAAAGAATGGTAAGTCCACAATGGAGTCCTTGAGTGAGGTTATATGCGTCCAAGTGCTTAGTGGAAAACTGGACATCATAACTGCAAACTTTAGTTCTTTCTGCATAATCTAAACAGGTGCCTTCCTACCGTGAAAATACATTTCTTAAAAGATAAGGAGAAATTTATTGGGCTCAAGTTGAAGATTTGTGTGGCTAAACATGTCAAAGGAATAGAAATGAAAACAAGCCACTGAGGAGCCTCTAAGCTTTCACGAAACGAGCTCTCCTTTAGGTCGGTTAGCGGTAGTGGCTGCGGCCTTTCTCCTGAGCGTCCACGGGTATCACCAAAAACTCAGAATGGCCTTTTAGTCACAACTGTGCTCACTTTCTCCCTTTGTCTATTTAAATCCCATATTAGCTTTCAAATAGTAGTTCAGGTTCCTAGATTCTCCGTGAATCTGACCTCTGATTTCTGATTAAGTAATCTCTTCCTTTGCCTAAATAGTATATCTACTCCAAGTTATTACTTCCTTTTTTATGTCTTTTTTCCTCCAGGAAGATGAAGTGTGTACAAGTACAGAACCATTGAAACCCTCTGTCCAATGAAACCCACAAAGTGCTTTGCTAATAAATGATTGATAGAAAGGATTACTGATTTTAAAAATTCAATGACTCAGACTTCTTGTCACAAAATATAAAGGCTATAACAGCATCTTTCCCCTTCCTTTACCACTGTGTCTCCTGGATTTAATAAAGAGCTTACTAACTTAGGAACCTTTTTGGAACGAGAAGCCAGTATTTGTTCCGAAAGCCTCGAGTTCACGAGAGAGAAGGAGAAGGGGCGAATGCTGAGCGTGAAGTAGCGTAACGCGGACTCGGTTCCCTCCTCTCTTAGAACCCTAGCCAGCTGCTGTGCGGGGAGGGAGGGTGAGGGTTAATAACAGGCGGGGCTGCGGCAGCTGCCCCCTTAGAGCTCGCCTGGTTCCGACGCCAGCTTCAGTTCCTCCTCTCAGTACTGATGGAGTTGAGCATATCCTGTAGTACTTTCTGGTCTGGTCTCTGCGACGCTGTTTCGTGCTGATGTGAAAGGGGGAGGTGGTCTGCTGTGGGCCAGCTCACCTGGGGCGGCTGTCCACGCCAAGAGACAAACACTGTTCTAAAAGCGACAGCTCCGTGTGTGAGGTGTGTGAAATTTGGGGCCCACATAGGGAGGAATGGAACTCTTTCCTTTGTCATGTCTAGCGATAGGAGTAACAGCAGGGTTTGTATTTTGTAATTTCCCGCTTGTTGATTTTTATTACCGCCAGTGCCCCTGCAAGCTTGTAAAATAGGGAACGGGAACAACAAAGGAAATGGGAAAGCATTTAACCTCACTAGAAATAAATTGAAATATAGTTACCAAAAGAAATGGGGCGTGTCCTGCCTTACTAGCCGTCAGCTGTGAATTTAAACAAGTTACTGCTGTTTGCCTTAAAAATTAAAAAAGTAATATAAGCACCTTTGTGAAGTGAGTATTCTTGCAGAGTTGATGAGTATAAAGAGGTAAACATTTTTGGAAAGTGGTTTAGAAATGTATATCAGGAGTCTTAAAAATTCCCTTTGATTTGAAGATTTGCTCTAAGAGGCAATGATAGAGAAAAACAGGGGAGGGGTGCAACGTAATGTAAGTGTTGCTTGGTTACAGGCGCAAATCGGAAATGGTGATGCCTCTGCGAGACAGAATATGTGTAACTGTTAACAAGAAAGCTTCAGAAGATTTCTAAGAGTATGGGAAAAGTTTTACCATGTAACTTATAAAAGCAATGGATACTTTTTTGTACTTATTTATTCACATCTCAACAGCAGGGGACCCTGGTGACCATCTCCTCCTCCTTCAGTCACCTTTCTGAGTCTTGAGGAGTTCTCCTTCTGGCTCACCTCTGCTGCCTTCTCTTCTTTCTGTTCAGTCTGTAAGTGTAGGAGTTCTTCAGGGCTGGTCCTGGATCCCAGACTTTAAATTTTTTTTTTTTTTTTGAAGTTAACATACAGTAGAACTGACCTTTGGGGAGTATACAGTTCTGTGAATTTTAACCCATGTGTGGATTTGTGTAACCACATCACATTTAGGACACAGAATAGTTACATCACCATGCCAGCCAAAAAAAAATCCTTGTCACACTGGTTTTGTCTTTTGGAGAATTGTAACCTTTTGCTACTGGCTTCTTTGGGAGACTCAGCATAATGCCTTTGAGATCTAGCCAAGTTGTGTGTACCGGGAGTTCATTTCTTTTCTTTTTTATGGCTGAGTAGTATTCCATTATATGAATGTACTACAGTTGGTTTATCCATTCACCTGTGAAGGGCATTTATTTTGTTTCCAGTTTGGGGCAGTTATGAATAGAAATGTTTGGGGCAAAAATGTTTATGTCATAAACATTTGGTTTTTGTGAACGTAAGTTTTCGTTTCTCTGGGGTAAGTACTTAGGAGTGGAATTGCTGGGTCATATGGTAGGTGTATGTTTTACTTTACAAGAAATTGCCAAATTGCTTTCTAGAGTGCTGTACCGTTTTGCATGCCCCTCTTCGGTACATGAGAGTTCCAGGTGGTGTGCATCCTGCCTAGTTATCAGCACTTGGTGTGTTGTTGGTATTTTTTATGTTAGTCACTCCAGTAGGCGTGTAGTGGTATCTCATTGTGTGTTAATGTGCATTTCTTTAATGGCCGCTGATGTTGGACATCTTATTTGTCATTTCTTATCCTCTTCGGTGAAGAGGATTTTTATTAAATTTTTAATTGAGTTGTTGGTTCTCATATTGTGAAGTTTGAGAGCTCTTTATATCTTCTGGATGCATATCCTTTGTCAGCTATATTTTCTCCCATTTATAGATTATCTTTTCATTCTCTTAGAGAACAAGAGTCCAGTTTTGTATTTTGTTTTGTATATTTTATGCTTTATTTAAAAACAGCTCTATTGAGTCATGACTTGATTTCATAAAACTTGTTTTAAAAATATACAATTCTGTGATTTTTTAAAAAGTGCATAGTTGTACAACCCTCACCACAGTCCAGTTTTAGCACACGTTCATCACCCCGAAAGAAACCCCGTAGCCATTAGCAGTCATTCCACATTCCTTCCCACACCCAGTCCTAGGCTGCCACTGACCTACTGTCTGTCTCTGTGGATTTACCTGTTCCAGGCGGTTCATCTAAGTGGAATCACCACTGTCTGTTCATTCCGACTGGCTTCTTTCACTTGGCATAATTTTTTCAAGATTGTCTGTACTATAGCATGTATTAGTACTTCATTCCTTTTTATTGCTGAACAATTTTATTTATCCATTTTTAAGTTGATGGACATTTCAGTAGTTTTCACTTTTGGCTATTATGAATAGTGCTATGAATATTCATGTTCAAGTTTTTATGTGAACACATGTTTTCATCTTTTTATTTTTAACCTGCTTAATGATTATATTTGAAGTGAGTTTCTTTTAGATAGCATGTAGTTGAATCATATTATATGTATGTTCTAACAGTCTGCCTTATGATTTTGTGCTGCCGTTTTAGTTTTCTGTTTGTGCCTCTGTCTCCCCTTTCTGTCTTCTCTTGGATTATTAACATGTTTTTTTAGCATTACATTTTATTTTAGGTTTTTTTCTTCTTTTTTTGCTGTTTCTCTTTATAGAGATGTTTTACTGGTTGTTGTAGGGATTTCACTATACTATTGAACTTTCCACAGCTTACATAGATTCAATATTTAACCACCTCAAGTGAAATATGAAAAAAGAAAATCTTACCATCTCATAGTTTTTTTTTCCTTTGCCTTCATGTTAAGTTGTTACACATTGAAGAGTCCCTCCAGAGGGTGTTACCCTTTTTGCTTCAAACCGCCGAACATATTTTAAAGAACTCAAGAAGAGAATAATATATTTTATTTATCACTTTTGTTTCTCTTTATTCCTAATGTTCCAAAGTTTCCCTCTGGTATCATTTGCATTCTGTCCGAAAAACTTCCTTTAACAATTCTTTTAGATCAGGTCTGCTGGCAATGAGTTCTTCTCTTCAGCTGTAATTGTCTCTATTCACCTTCATTTCTGAAGGGTCTTTTTTATGGATATAGAATTTTGGGTAGACAAATTTTGTTTTGACAAAACTGTCAAAATTCAGAAAGGATATTTTCTCTCTCAGCACTGAACATAATGTGTTCTCACTTCTTTCTAGCCTCCATGGCTTCACATGAAACACCTGCAGTATTCAAATCACTGTTTGCCTGTAGGTTCCGTCCTGCACTTCCGTCTGACTCTACCCCTGAGTGATATCATTCAGATCCATGGTCTTAAATACCTTTAATGTGCTGATGTCTGCAGCCTGCGTCTCTGAACTCCAGATTTGTGTAACAAGGTGTTTAATTATACCCTTCACATTTACTTGTCTGTGGCGGGACGTTTGATTTATACTACTGCTGCTTTTCAGTGAATTGCATGGCCACTACCCATTTGCTCAAGCCTACAAGCTGGCAGCCATTCATTTTCTCCCTGTTTCTTCTCTTGTATCCAGGTAATCTGCAGTCTCAGTCAATGCCATCTCTAAACTGGATTTTAAAATTCTTCCACTTTTCTTTGCTCTCACTGACATCATTCTGTTCCAAGCCAACATGACCCCGTTCCTGAACTGCTGCATATTTTTGTTTCTAATTTTGTTTCCCATCTAATCCATTTTTTTCCACCCAGTAGCCAGAGTGACCTTTTACAAAATGTAAGTCAGACCATATGACCTCCTGCTCAAAGCCGTTGAGTGGCTTTCTCTTGTACTTGTAATAGAACCCTAAATCCTTAAGGGCTTGGCCTGGCCGTCTCCTGTCTGTTTTACTAACTTATTTTCGTGCTCCTCTTCTCACTGTTTCAATTATAGCCACACTTTTCATCTCCTCTGCATACCAGGTTCTTTCCTACCTTAGGGCGTTTACACTTGCTACATTCTCTCAGTTTAGATCCTTTACTTTTTTGCCTTAGCTTAAGTGTCACTTTCTGTAAAGTAGAGAAATTCCCCACCCTAGCCTAACCTCTTATCTTTATCTCTTACGGACTTTATTTATTTTTTTGCCTAGCACCTACTACTTCCTGCCTGGCAAAGTGCTTTGCACATAGTGACCACTCAGTAAATACTAGGCAAAACAATGAATCATTATGCAGATTAAAAGAGCCACATGTAAAAGTATCTGTTATTTTAATAATTTCGTAAGTGGGGATACAATATAAGTTGCGTAAATATTGTGTTGTTGTCTTTCTATTTATGTATACTTCCCAAATTTTCTATAATGAGCAGATGTTGCTTTTATAAACTTGAAAACTAACCATTTTAAAAATGAAAACATGTCTTATCTACTAATAATTTTGTTGAGTTCAATCTTCTTAGGCTCTCATTTATCATTTTTATTATTTAGTTTTTTCATGTATACTTTTTCATTTCATTCTCAAAAATGTTTACAAGGTATTAGATGGTTTAGATAGTTAAAAGCAGCATGGAATCAGAAAAGAATCTTCACATTTTCTTTATATTTTTGTATCTTAAATTTTTAGTTTTCTAACTTAAGATACTGTAGTCTTTTTAAAACTATTTTTTAAAAATAATTTTTAATTTTTTAATTATAGTTGACATACAGTATTATATTAGTTTCAGGTGTACTACTCAATATTTATATAACTTATGAAGTAATCATCCCAATAAATCTTGTACCCACCTGGCACCATACATGGTTATTACAGTATTATTGATTATATTCCCTGTGCTTTGCTTTACATCCCCATGACTATTTTGTA
>PVJI01004461.1:0-108119 GCA_004026765.1 Micronycteris hirsuta | reverse complement strand
GGGGCCTGGGGGGACGGGGAGGAGAGGAGAAGGTTCATCAGGCCCCGCTGGCTCCCCACGGAGCAGGCCCCAGGCTCCCTCGCTCCCTGCACGCCCGCCTCCAGGGCAGTCGGGCTCTGCACTCCCCTGCGGGCCGCATGCTGCGCTGCCTCCGGGCCTTGGCTTTCGCTGCCCCCGCCTGGATGCCCCTCTCGGAGACTCTCATGGACAGCCTTCCTCCTTCCTCCTGCATGTGCCGTGATTGCCTTGTGTCTCGCAGCGTCACTCGTGTGAGTGCAGTTAGACCACGGACTCTCGGAGGGAAGGAGCTGGCCTTGGCACCTCTGGGACCCCGTCACCTCTGCGAGTCCAGAGGCACTCCCCTCTGGTGTTCTTTAGCAGGAAGAATAAACAAGGTCGTTCCTCGGGTCATCCCTGCTCACGCACCCTGGGCAAGTGGATCCCTACGTGGTCTGGGGATCCGTCCTGCTGTGGGCCCCTGTGCTTGGCTGGGGCTGGCTCTGCAGGCCTGGGCCTGGGCACTTGCTGGAAGCTTCCCTGGGGAATCCTGGGATTGGCGTGCTCCCTAGGCTCTGTCCCCTGCTGAGCCCGGTTTCCCCCTGGTCTCTGCAGCTCGATGACCTGTACCTGATCGCCATCTGCCACCGCCGGGGCATCAGGTCGCTTCGGGACCTCACTGCAGAGCACCTGCCGCTGCTCAGGAACATCCTCCGGGAGGGGCAGGTGAGTTGCCCTTGCTAAACACTCCGATTCAGTGTGCTCCCTCCACCAAGGTCCTCGCCCTGCCCAGCAGGAGGTCTGAAGGGGGGCTTCTCTCTGGACATCAGTGGGGAGGCCACACACAGGCTCTTCCGAGCCCTGTCGCCTGGTCCTGCCCCACCCCCCGCCCTCTGTTCAGCCTCGCTCCTCTCCCAACACTCCTCTCCCCACACTCAGTCCCCACTTTGCCCGCTGCCTTTCCCCGGCAGGCCCCACCCGGGACTCCTGTCCGTGCCGGGATCACCTGCCTTGCCTGTGACGGCCAGGTCGCACAGCCCGGCGTCTCGGGTAGCTGGGTGGCAGGCTCTGATGCTGAGTGCAGGGCCCTCCTTCTCCAGCCCGAGGCCGCCTGGTCTTCAGGGACACCACCTATCGGGTGTTTATTGAATGGCATGATGTTATGGGGGTACTAAGAGGAGCTCTGAGACGAGGGACCATGGGGGAAGAGAGACAAGAATCCAGGGTAGTGGCCCTTATTTGACATTCTGACCTTAGCCAGCTGGCTGACCTTGGGCCTTACGTCTCTGGGTCTCGATGTCCAGTCAGGGTCCTTCTGAAACCTCCCTTCTGTAGGGCGGTTCTTACCTTTTTTCCACTCTGGGGCACTTGAAGTTCCCCCACAAACTGTCCTCGTGCCAGGGCCTGGCGGTCACGGGTGCTCCTCTCAACAGGAGCTGCCCCAAGGCGGGGCGCACGTGGAGGAAGGGCCCTGCCCGCTGCTCTCGGGGGGCCTCGGACCCGCTCCCTGTTGCTGCCCTCACCCCTCCTGTCCCGCCTGTCCTTGTGCAGAGGGACTCATTGCTCTCCTAAAAAGAGAGCGGTGGCAGAGAGTGGTGTCTGTCTTTCGGGGAGCTACCTGGCCAGCACGTTCCCTGCCCCGGCAGCTCTGGCGGCCTTGCCCTGCTCGCCCCAGGAAGCCCTTCGGGTGCCCTGGCCTGGGTCTCACCCTGCCGCAGAGGTCCCTGGGTGGGCCCCAGACACAGAACGCAGTTCTGGGGTGTGTTCCGATCCCCCCGAGGCCCTTCTCCTCGCCTCGGACCCCCTTGGGGATTTGCCCACAGTAGAAACCGGAGTCCCCTCTTAACTCCAGCCTCGGAGACCCCAGAGGAAGGGTGAGAGGAAGAGCCCTGCCCCTGAGCCAGGTGGGCCCGGGAGGTGGGGCCGGAGTCCAGTCCGCCTACCCTTGTCCCTCCACCAAGGCCCTGGCTCCTTGTTTCCGAGCTCCACTCGGTGGCATGCCGGGGGGGCGGGGGGGGGGCACAGCTCCTCCCCGCCACTCCGGGCTGTCAGTGTTTGCAGGTCGTCCCTAGTCGGTCCCTGGGGCGTGTCCTCAGGCACTGGGACTTCTGGATTCACAGCAGCAACTGCTTGAGGAAGCAGATGTTTTACCCAGATTGGAGCGGGGCACCCTGAGCCAGGCCACTGTCCCCTTTCTTTGGGAGAGAGAACCTCAGCCTTGCTGCCTTGCTGTCACCTGCGTTTGTGGAATCTTAGAAAGAAGTCAGGGACCTGCAGTGCACAGTGCGCAGAGGGCTGTCCAGAGGGTTCTTATTAGATGTCCGAAGGCTGGTCTGGGATTAGGACAAGAGGAGGGCCTGGTGCGGGTTCGTGTGCACACAGCGACCCCTTTCCTGCCACCGCCCTTCTCACCAGGAGGCCATCCTGCAGCGCTACCAGGTGAAGGGGGACCGCCTCCGCGTGTACCTGCACTACCTGCCTTCCTACTACCACCTGCATGTGCACTTCACAGCCCTGGGCTTCGAGGCGCCTGGCTCCGGGGTGGAGCGGGCGCACCTGCTGGCAGACGTGATCGAGCACCTGGAGCGAGACCCCGAGTACTACCGGCAGTGCACCCTCACCTTTGCCCTCAGGGCAGATGACCCCCTGCTGAAGCTCCTGCAGGAGGCCCAGAAAAGCTGAGTCTGCCCAGGGCTGCCCAGAGGAGGACACAGATGTGTGGGACTGGGGTGGAGGGGATTTTTAGCACCAAACCCAATTTTTATAATGTGTTTTGTATGGGCTTATTTCTTGTATGGGAATAAAGCATTGATCTCATTTGGTGTGGACTGATGGTGCGGTCTGGGGGGCAGGGGCTGAGGCAGGTGGAGGGGGCAGAACCTGGACGGCCTTGAGAAGGGAGGCAAGCCTCGGGGGCAGGGGCGTGGCTCAGCGGACCTGGAAGGCTGCCAGGCCTGGGTCCAGGTCCTGCACACCGTCCTTGTGATTTCCTTGTCCGGAATCTGGCCGTGCCTCTCCCTGTTTTCACTCCCGATCCTGCTGCCATATCCCTCTTCTTCCTTCCTGATGGAGTGCCCCCAAAACACCAAATGCGCGAACTCTGGGAATCATCTGTAGCACTTTTTGATGGCACTTCCTCTCTCCATTCCCAGCACTGAGGTCACGCCCCCCGGGGTGAGTCAACCCTGCTGATAAACTTGTTGACAAGGATGAGGGCTTGCCCCCTGGAACCGGGAGGGTTTTCATAGGAATCACGATGCACGCCCAGAAAGCCTGCCTCTGTCTCTGTTATTTGGTCAGCGAGTCCCTGGCCTTGAGGTTATTATCTAGGCAAGAAGACAAAACAAGCTCTCAGGGGCAGCCAGAAGATCAAGCAGTAAACAGTGTACCAGCAAGGGCGAAATGATACGGGTGCGGTGGCTCAGGTCCAGGTGCGACCGGCATCACAGGCCCCTGTTCATACAATCCCGAGACCAAGAAGGGGCTGCGGGCTGATGGCCCGCAGGGGCCGACGCAGGCATGCCTGGCTGGGCAGGGTGACGTCTGCCACTGCTCCAGCAGAGCAGGGACACAGGCGCGCGGGTGGAAGGCACACAGTGAAACACGTGTTGCTCTTAGCACAGAAGACAGAAGTGTCACGGTGCCGGGGCGAGGGGGCCGGCATGTGCTCGCTGGTGCTCAGGGCACCGGGTCTTGCGCGGGAAGCTCTGTGGGGCGGCAGGGTGTTGGGTTCTGCGTTAGAGCAGTGGCTGTTCCTTGGCCTCCCCTGGGCTCGGAGCCGTGCTCCATTCACTCACTCATCGAGTGTTTATTGAACACATACTCTAGGCCCTCGCCCGAGAGACCGGTGGATGGCGGCCCGACGGCCAGAAGTGTCTTTCTGGAGCAGACACTGGCCTGTAACCTCAGATGAGACCGAGGCCTTCCGCCTGCCGCTGTGTGAAGGGGAGGAGGCCGAGGACCTGCCCGCAATCTGCTGTGTGTCCGGTGAGACAGTGAGGCTCCATCCTGCGCAGTGACGGCACCAAGGTGCCTCCCCTCTGGCGCGTGGCGCAGTCAGGGGAGCAGAGAAGTGAAGTAGACAACTTCGGGAGCGCTGCTTTGAAAGCAGGTGTGGGAGGGGTCCGGTGTGGAGCGTTACAGCCGGGAGATACAGCGTGCGTCGGGGTCGGCACCTCCCCAGCGCGCCTCCTGCAGGCCAGTGGGGCGTCCAGCCAAGGATGGCTGTGAATGTGGCCGGGGGCAAACGCATACGTTCGCTGAAAACGTGATGAGGTTTCTGGGTGGTGACGTGTCGCAATGCACTTCCTGTGTGGTCCAAGACAACTCTTCTTCCAGTGTGGCCCAGAGACGCCAGAAGTCTGGACACCCCTGCAGATGGAATAAGGCCTTGAGGGTGGGGGCGCCGAGGGGGGTGGGTTAGAGGGGGAGGTGGGACAACAGTGGGGGGCACCTGTTTTCCCCACCAGATGACAGAGCTGTGGAACCAGCTGGCTTGGAAGGGACCCCCTGCCTGCCTTTCCTCCACGTGTAAGAAAGCTACATGTAGGGAGGTCTGAAGAAGAGACCCCTCTGAACTGTCCTGAAGATAAATGCCAAGAGGAGTGGAGGGGGCGCTAACCCAGAGAAGCCCCTCGCAAAGCAGAGGGACCCAGTTGGGGTATTTTCTTCCTGAAAGATCAAGTTCTCTCAGCAGGGGGTCTCGTCTGACTTCAGGCAGAGATTATGGACGATTCATCCTGAGCCAGAAGGAAGGCAGCCAGGGCCTCCCAGGGGACAGGCCTCCACCTCCCTGGAGTTCCGCCCTGGGAAGGCATTCCCTGCCCCTCCAGTGCCACTCCCGAGCCCCGCCTCTCCTTCACAGGTTTGTTCAGCCATCTGCCAGATTTCCACCAACAGTCGTGTATGGGTGGAACTGCAGGGTGACGGGGGAACAGGAAGACCCGTGGCACCCTCCAGAGGCAGAGGGTACAGGGGGCTGGGAGAGCCTAGGGCAAGACAGTAGGCAAGGGCCGTTCCAGAGGGAGGCCCCGCTTTGCCCCCTGGTCATGCTGGGAGGCAGGGATGGTGCCTAGGTGTCAGGACCAACTCTGCTGTCACAGAGGGGCCAGGCCCAGTTTTCCCCTGGTGCCTGCTTCAGCTGAGACCCAGGGAGGGCGTATTCATACAAGCTGGGAACTGCTCCCCCAGAAACCCCACCTGTGGCCAGTGCCACCGTGCACAGGAACAGTCACTGTGACTCCATTAAACAACTGCTCGGAGCTGTGGTGGCCCTTACGGACCCTTCTGAGCCCTGTCCGACATAGAGCTGCTTGCCTTTGTCACCGCCTGAACTAGTTCCTTTGCTGCACTCTCGGAGAGCTGCAGGGAGGAACTCCATCACACCTCTGAGCGTGCAGGGGCTTGGAGCAGGAGTACGCTCTTTCTGACCACACGTTCCACTTCCCTGTCATTTCTAGGGCGTCTGTGTTCCCAGGGGTCCCAGGGGTCCAAGAGCAGCTTCCTCCACCACAGGCGCTGTGGGCTGGAGCAGGGGGCCGCTACTGAGCCACCACCTGGAGGCTTTTACCTGCATGTAAGGAGCTGGGCTCTGGGTCCAGGGCTCCTGGTGCTCAGTCCAGGAGATGCTGACTGAGGGCCACTCCTCTGCCTTGCGCTTCCTTCTTATCACTTAGCAGAACCCAGTGCCCTGCCTCCCTGAGAGCTTCTGGAGCCAGGCTGAGTACTCCTGAGCCCCACCTCGATAAAGTACCAGCCGCCCCGGCGGCGGGACACATCTGTGCGATTGCGTGACGCAGCTGTGCATGCCTGCACCCCGCTCTCCTGGAGCGGTGGCCGATGCCGCCCCTCCCGGAGCAGTCCTGGAAGCTCCGCAACTGGCTGTCGGCCCCCAGCATGGCCCAGTTCCCTCCTGGCTCGGCTGGAGAAGGAACGGAGCAGTTGGAGGCTTGACCGCTATTGTTCCTGGGCTCCTTTCTGTTTGCCCAAAACATTCCTCATGTAGCAAAATTGCTGACTGTTCTCTGTTTGTCAACATTCCTTCATGAAACAGAAAAATAACATTTGGAAATGACTTGGACATTTAAGCTCCACTTGGCATGTCTCTGTGGAATACAAATCTCCAAACTGAGAAATCAAGAAACAATTACATACAAAATAACATTTGAAGGTGTCTCTCTCGTTATACTTCTGTATCCAAACATTGTAATGTATCGATTTTACTTCTGAGTAGGTTGCCATATCAGAAGGACTAAATGTGTATTCCAAACATGTATATATAATGTTAAAATGTCTTTTATAAGAAGCTGGTGATAATTAATGGCTACTGTGTTTCAAATATCCTCACTTAGCGAAATAAATGTTTACAACCCTATGTTTGTTCCATGATGATTATCGAAATCACATTCGATTCTGAAATCTATATCAACTTGGAGTTATCCAGTCTTAATCACCATTAAAAAAATAAGCATGGACTGAACTTGTTTGAAGTATTTCAATTTAATTCACAGGTTTTGAACATCCACCGTACTTTTTAAAGTAAGAATCCAGAGACAGAACCCACACGATGCTTACAAACAAATTACAAGAGTGGCGAGCGCCTTGAGAAGCGCAGAGGGGGCTACAGCAGCATATGCTGAGGGAAGCCCAACCTCCAGGCTACAACTCAACGGCCAAAGGACCGGCTCGGCCAAGGGCCGGCGGCGCGGTGCCCAGGGTTCAGCAGGGCTGGGACCCGGCACTTAGCTTCTCGCATGGGGCACACACCCACAGCTCGCTGGCCAGTTTTCCCTTTAGCACCAGCATGAACGTCGGGGCTAGTGTGGGGGATGTCTGTGCGCACACACACTTTCCCTCCCACCTGCTAAGTTCTTCTCACTGGCCAGTCATCACACTAAAGGGGCAGGTTGACAGGAGCAAACCAAATTCCAATCAATACATGCACCTGGGGTCTCACATCAGCATGAGAATTCCAAAGACGGGAGGCAGCATTTGGTATATAGGATGCTTCGGACACAGGAGAGAAGGGGGCATTGGGGTATTTGGGGTCAGAAGTGGGGACGGGACGGTTCTTCCTAGGCAACTCAGCAACAGCCGGACGCAAGGAAGGGGCAGCCCTCCTATTTACCGTGCGCACTTCAAACCAGTCTGAGACGAACATCCTAAGACTTCCTTTTTTCTTCTTAAAGATTTTATTTATTTTCAGAAAGAGGGGAAGGAAATATTGATGTGAGAGAGAAGCATCGATTGGGTTGCCTCTCAAAGGCCTCTGACCAGGGGGACCATGTGCCCTGACCAGGAATTGAACCCATGGCCCCTGGTTTCCAGGGTGATGCCCAACCAGTGGGGCTGCCCCAGTCGGGGCTAACAAAACATTTCTTTTGGTGTGTTCGTTTTCTTATTTATTTATTGACTTGTTTACTTATTTTTTAACAAGGCGATTCCAAACGCCCCACCCCCCTCTGCTCGAGGGGCCTGGTGGCACTGCACAGGATCTGCATTGTCACCTTGCACGGACCTGCACAAGTTATGGTTCAGACACAGGGCGGGGTCGCCGTGCGAACCCCGAAGGATTCTACGCGGACTGTGTGAAGATGTTGTGGGCACAGGAAACAGTAGCGGCTGTTTTTCTGCTGTGGAAAAGGCCAACGGGGCTGCCACCAGAGACACTTGGGCTGGATACTAGAAAGGACTTCCCGACCTGAGGCTGGGCAACCCCAGATCCTGCGGTGGGGTCATGGCAGCCCGGAGACTTGAGTTAAAAAGGAAGCCACATGTGCCCTGCGGTTCATTGTTCGCGGCCCTGCACAGGGACACGGGCTGGGCACGGGGACTCCTCAGGATCTTTCCTGGCTCACAGGTTCCTGGAATGCAGTTCAGCCTCGGCCAGCACGCAGGTTGCTAAGACGACAACAGTGATGTCCCTGCTATTGAGAACCCTGGGAACAGCTCCGCTCCATGGTCCAGCCATGGAAATCTGATAAAAATAGGAGCTGAAATACTATCCCGGAGTTGCTATTTTTAAAAGCGTCTGAGATGCTGGATTGGGTTTATTTCTTCCTCAAACAGCATCGTGCTGTTCCCTCCTCCGGGTGGGCAGGATGCTAACGTGGCACCTGTGAGGGACAGGAGCCAAAGGCCTGCCAGGCACACTTGTCAGGGGGCTCCATGCCTCCTGCCCACACCCACTGCGGGCCGGGGCTTCCGGGCTGTAGATGCACCCGCCCTTCCCATGCACCTTGCTCCTCTCCTTGCTCTGCCCCACCCCGCAGCAGAGCGGTGTCCCCGTTTCCTCACAGGGGAGACAGACTCAGCGGGTAACCAGAGGCAGAGGAGGTGGGAATGGAGGCAGCAGGGCTGAGCGGAGGAGCAGGTGGCTGTTCCGCAGGTTAACGCAGCCCGCCCTTGGCACAGCTGGCCTCGGCACGCGGCTTCTTGCTGAGCAGCTCACAGGGTCGTGCCAGAGGGGTGCAGTGGAGGTGGGGCTGCAGACCCCAGTGCCCGGGGTTGAAGGCACCGGAATGCCTCCCACCTGCACCACAGATGATATGGCTTCTGGGCAGATAGCTGAGCATCTGGTCTGGTCTGAGAAACTAGAGGGGAAGGATCAGGATAAGCACACGGTGGCCTAAGGGGAGGAGCCAGAGTTGCAGTCAGCTTCTGGGCTCCCAGTGACCCGTCCTGGGATAACCTCTGTGTGGCGGGCGGGGGTCGGAAGAGAGCTTACTAGGGCTGCTTGGTTAGAGGGGGGATGCATCCACCTGCCTAATAACAGCTCACACTTCCGTAACACATTGTACTTTCTGAGTGCATTCCTATCCGTTGTCTGACTTAATACCAACAGTATCCCTGTGGACAGCAGTTGTTTCCTTTTTTCCTTTTCTTAGTAAGGAAACTAAAGCTACCTAGAGACAGAGGCAGAGCTGCCACTCAGGCCCTCGGAGCAAAAGCTGGCCCTTCGTCCTACTTCCTGGCCAGGTAAAGCTTACGTGGGTCAGAGCAGGAATAGCAAACTGTTTAGATCTAGTGAGGGGGGTGTAAGGGGACTAAACGGTAATGGAAAATAATCCAATAGAAAAATAAAATTAAAAAGAAGAAGCTGGGCTGGTTCTTCATGCAGCTCTTTCAGCTCCGCCGAGCTGCTTTGGGTGCACTTTCCCACCTGTGAAGCGGGGAGGCTCTCCCCTCCTCCTCTAGGCTAAGGGCGAGGGTTTGAGTCACTGGGTTCCTTCTACCTGGCGCAGTGTTTGCAATAAATATTTGTTAGCATTAAATATTTGTTGAATGAACGCTTGGCTAACAGTGTCAAAGGTGCCATTCAAACATGAGTAAGACGCTGATGCAATGAAGCAAGAACCCCGCAAGGTGCGACTTGGGATGGAGCGGCACTGCCCCGCGGGGAGGCCCACTCCGGGCAGCGCCCCCCGCGTGGCTCAGCTCCAGGTTCACCTGGGGCGGGGCCTTGAGCTGCTAACTCCGAATCCCTTGACACTCACCGCTAGTTACTCTTTACACTTAGTCACATCGTGCTCTGCCTCTTTTTATTTTTAAATATTTTATTTATTTTTAGAAAGAGGGGAACGGAGAGAGAAAGAGAAATATTGCACCAGAGAAAACGGTGATCTTTAGCTTTGCAGGAGGTTGCAGAACCCACTCGGCCACGCGGCCAGGGCCCAGCCTCTTGTTGAAGGGGCGTCTGCGGGGCTGGACGGCAAGTCTCCTGGAGGCAGGGTTCCTCCGGAGCGCCGGGCTGCGCACACCGGGGCTCGGTAAACACGGTTCACCTGTGACAGCGCTCAGGGCTGTGGACGGTCAGGCAGGTGACTCCTGGACTGCTGTCCTTCCCCCGGCCAGCTCCCAGGTTTGACGGGGGGCATGTCTGGACCCCGTGCACTTGGGTCACGGGCCTGAGGAGGTTTCCCCTGGAGACAGGATGCCTGGCGCCTTCCTCTTCCCCGAGGAACAGAAACCGAGAAGCTGTCTCCAGTCCAAGGCAGGGTGTGCACCAGAGGCGCACAAGAGGGAACAGTTTCGGGGCGGCGGGTCCAGACTAGGGCAGACGCAGGGCCCGGGTCTCGGTTCGGGGCAGTTGGCCGCTGTGCGCTAGGGGGTGGGCTCCCGGGGCAAGGCCCCCCTTCCCGCCTCGCCTCCCTGACTGAGGGAGGACGAGGCTCACCGCGTGGGGGGGCGGAGAACCCTTTGTTGGGGCTCATTGTTCCGGGGAGGCCGTGCGGGCACGTCCCTCCTGGCACCGTCGCCAGGAAGCTCCGGGCTCTCCCTTTACACTCTCCCCGGCCTCGGCGCCCCCACCCCACCCCATCCCCGCCGCCCGCCGCGGCCCCGCCCGCGCTATCGCCCAGCCCTTCCTCCTCCTCCCGCCCTTCCTTCCAGGCCCGCCCGCTCCTCACCCGCGCCGGGCGCTGTGCGCACGCGTGTCCGGGGCGTCCCCGCCCCGCCCCGCCTTGCCCGGCCCGGCCCGGCCCCCGGCCCCAGGCCCCGCGCCCGGGACTGGGACTGGGACCCGCCGAGCGCAGCGCCCGCCTGTGCGCCCGCCGCGCGCCTAGCGGATCGGAGTCGCGCGGAGCCGCCCGCCCGCCCCGCCCCACCCGCCCGGGTGAGTACGCGCCGCCGGGCCCCGGGAAGAGGTGCGCCTGCCGCGGGCGGCCGGCCCCCAGCCCGGCGCGGCCGCCAGGGGTTCGGGCCGGCACGTGGGTGCAGCCGGGTCCCGGCCGGGTAGGCGGCCGAAGCCTGGGATCCCTTCCCTGATTTTCGCGGGAAGCCGCGTCTCTCGCCCTCTCGGAAGGAGCCGACGGGACGGTCCTCTTACCCGGAAAGTTTCAGCTCTCGCCCGGCGCCCAGGCCGAGAGGCGCCCCACCCTCGGCATCCTCTGAGCGCTGGCCGCTCTCACAAGCGCCCCGTCAAGCCCAGGAGGGCCCGCGGGCTAGCTTTTCCGGAGGCCACAGGCTTTGCGGTCCCTCGCAAGATCACCAAGCAGAATCAGTCCAGAGGCTGAGGCTGCTGGCTGCAGGCTGGCTGCGCCCTGGCCACGGGGTCCACGTTGTGGGGGGTCTTCGGGCCTGGGCCCCTGTGCTCAGAGCTCCCCGGGGGGTTGCGCAGAAGGTGGGGTACTGCTGGGGGCAGAAGCCCTGGGCTCAGCTGTCTGCTCTGGGTGCCCCTCCACCCGACCCTGTCTTCAGGGACCTCCTGGCTGGCCAGCCCGGAGCTGCCAACATGTCTGCCAGGACAGTGCTGCCCCCCCCATCCCCAGTCTTGGGGGAGGCTCGCTCCTCTGGGCCATCAGAGGCCTGACATGCTGCTGCTGCTTCCTCTGTTTCACAGACGGGGCCCCAAAGACCTGGCTTTGGGGGCTGCTTCCTGAAAGCTGGGGTGCAGGCAGTGTAGGGGTGCTCACTGTGTCTGTCCGACCTCATGGCCACCCACAGACTGGCACCCCCACGGCCCCCTGGGGGAAGCCCTTGCTTTCCACCGCTGGAGGGAGGCACAGCGTGGAAGCCAAGTGCAGGCGGACTTACCCTTTCAGAGTCTGGGGACCAGGCCGGGGACGGGCTGGGTGGGCACAGGAGGCACAGGCCTTCCGAAGGCACTGGCGTGCCAGGGCGTTTTGAGCAAGCCGGCGGCGTTCAGTGCTGCGAACGGTGCCCGCCCAGAGGAGGAGGCCTGGGTTCCCTCTCAGTCGTGTTCCCCCCACACTCTCCTCAAAGTCGCCCCGTGATTCTAGAGAGGGTGCCTGGGAGGTGCCAGCCCCTTGGGGGGTGGAATGCACCTCTGGGGCTTTTCCCCTTTGCTGGGAGCTGGCCTGGAATACCCGCTGCCCGAGATCCGAGGTGGCCCAGGCCCCTCAGACCTGTTCCCTGTGCTGCGCCTGCCTCCCCCCTATGCACCCTTCCTGTCTCGTCCGTCAGCATCAGCGCGCTGGGTGGGAGACCCGAGGCTGTCCCACCGGCCCTGGGTCCGTCTGACAGTTAGGGCTGCACAACCCCCCCCACCCCCCGCCCTGAATCCAAAGTGTCAGAGGTTAGGAGGGGAGTTTAGATGGAAGGAGAAGTCCGGAGAGGAAGGTGAAAGCCGCCCACTTGGGCTTTGGGCTGAGAAGTGCCCGTGGCCGGGGGAGTGGGTCGCTGCAGGACAACAGGGCCCGTCCAGCGAGTGGGGACCCTGGCCCGGGAAGCCCAGGATACTTCTGGGGCTGCCTTTCCTTCCCGCCTCTCCTTCCTGACCCGAAGCAGGGGCTTCCTCCCCACTCCCCAGAAGCGGTTCCTTGGCCCCTCCACCTTCCCATCCCTTTTAGGCTCCTCGGATCCAGTTTTCTGGGTAGAACCGAAAACCCGCTCCTTTCGGGAGCTGTAAAAACTTCTGCAAATGACACTCCCATCACCGGCAGGAGCAGAGAGGGCAGACCCACTTTCTGTGCACTGCAGCTAAAGCTGTGGTCATTCCACAGGGAACCCACATGGGCCTGGCATCAGCCCTGCGTGGGGTGCCCACCCAGGCCCAACCTGGGCACCGTGTCTGGGCCTCTTCTCCAAGAGGCTGCCCCCAGCGGAGCTGTGGCTTCACCTCCCCAAGTGGTTCCAGGGTAGGCCGGCGCAGGGCGGGGGTCGGGGGGTCACACTACGTCCGAATAATACCAAAAACCCGTTCCAGCCCACAGGCGCTGTCCTGAGAGGGACCCTCTAGATCAGTGCCTCGGGTGCCCCAGGGCCCGGTTTACAAAGTGTGACCCAGGCTGGCCCAGAGCCTCGCCAAACTCCCGGGCCCCCTGAGACGGAGGCGGGGCCCTGGAGGGCAGGGCTGTCCCCAGAAACCGTACAGGCCTGTTCCCTCTCCCCTGACACCTCGGTGACCCTGTGGTTAGCCGTTTCCCTGCAGTGCTAGCTGACCCGCAGGGTCCTCCTTCCTTCTGATAACCGAGGCCTTGGCCTGAAGCTTTCTGTTGCTTTGAGGAAATGACTGGTGCGGGCAGGTGTCGGTGGCTGTAGTTGTCCCTCGCCTTCTCTCCTCTGTCACCCCCTTTCCCGAGTGGCTTGGCACTGCCACAGGAGTGTTCTTGGTCCCCCCCCCCATGAGGCCGCAGCATCGTGCCTTTCCACTACCACGTTCCCTGCGTGTGTGAGTGAGTGAGTGTGTGAGAGAGAGAGACGCTCTTTAGCCTCCAGAAGAGGAAGTAGCCAAGCGTCGCAACAAGTGAAAGCAGCAGTGTGTGGCGCCCCGGCCACAGCCAGGTGCCTGGGGTTTCCGATTGGTGCCCCCGAGCCCGGCAGGGGCTGAAACTCTGCCGAGGGGTTTTGCCAGATTGGCCACGTTTCGGGCTGAGGAGGGACGTCAGTGTCCAGAGCTCCAGGTGTTCTTTCATGCCTGGCCTCACGCCTGGGGCCAGGAGACCTGCAGCCCGGTCTCTGCCTACTCTGCCCCGTCACAGCGGCCCTGCAGAAGGATGATTCAGTTGCTCTAGAATTGGAAGCCCTGGCTTCTGCCCGTGGCCAGCAGGGAGGAGGCTGCCCTCACCAGGGCTGCGAGGCCCTTGGGGTCCTTGGGGTCCTTGAGTGCGAGGAAGGCCCGGTTGCGGAGGCCAGAAGCAGCTGTGGTTGTTGGATAGTCCCTTCTTCCTCCCGCAGCTTCGCCTCAAAGGCCCGGCGGGCCAGGGGCTCCAGGATCTGCTTCCGTGTGGGTGGGGGGTGGGGGAGGGTGGTGGTGGCTGGAAAGGGGATGGAGACCAGTCCGCACGGTGCTGGGCCCGCACCCTGTTGTTTCCGCCCTGGGCCCAGACCCCCCTCCACGGTGCGGGTCTCAGGGCCGCAGGGGGGGCCCCTTGTGCCCAGAGTCTGACCTAGGTCCTCTGGCCACGAGTCCTCTGCCAACTCTGTCCTTATAATAAAAAGGGACTTAGCAAATGCCAATGGAATTACCATTGATCAAGCAAGCACTTATGGAAAGCCTGGCCCAACGAAC
This sequence comes from Micronycteris hirsuta, assembly GCA_004026765.1. Taxonomy (NCBI): domain Eukaryota; kingdom Metazoa; phylum Chordata; class Mammalia; order Chiroptera; family Phyllostomidae; genus Micronycteris; species Micronycteris hirsuta. Next base: position 94,153 of record PVJI01004461.1, on the reverse strand, counting down.
TAAAAGGAGAACCACACAAAGAAAGAAGTGAACAGTGCGCTCCGCGTTTGCTGACATCACTTCACGGGAGCTGGGTCTGAGCTGGCAGTGTATAAGGAAGAAATGGAGGCTCAGGAAGGTTAAACCACTTGGCCAAGGTCACACAGCCCGTCAGCAGCTGAGTGGGACTTGCGGCCGGGCAGGTTTCCAGACGCTGCACCTTCCAGCCCAGCTCCTCCGTTGCTCCCTGGGTTCATCTCGCCCTGTGATTCCTAAGGAGGCCGAGGCTCGGAGGTGTGAAGGGGTTTGCTCAAGGTCACGGTGTCTTGGTGACAAGGGGGGACCACAAGCCATCTTGATTCCCAGCCTGGAGCTCTGTGTGCCAGCCCTGAACTCCATATCTCTGTTTGCTCACCCTGGAATCCCATTCCCTGAGTCCGGCCCTCTCAGCTGGGCAGAGAGGGTTCCCCACTCCTCTCCATCCCGGCTGCTACCAGCCCCTCCCAGCCCCCACCTCGCCACTTTCCCAACCGTAATTACTTCCATCTGACCCGCCGCCTGCTCCTGTGCCATTGGAAACGCAGCTCAGCTGCCGCCCACAGGGTTACGGGGCCTCATCCGGCAACCGGGGCAGCACGCTGAGAAGGGGGCTGCCCTGTGGGGTCTGAGCACCGAACCTGCCAAGGGTGGCCGCTCCGGTGCCTGGCATTCCCAGATCCTTGCCAGGCTGGAGCACCTTTGCCCCGCGCCACTCCTGGCTTCCCAGTGCAGTGGTGAACTTCCCTCCTGCCCAGAGACATTTTTACTCGTGTTGCGAGCAGGGAGGCCCAGCTGGCAGGGACAGGGACGGCAGGACCAGCGGGGTGTGCTGGGGGCCCTCTGCCCCAGGGTCACTGGAGGGAAGTGAAGCAGGTCCTCATGGTGGCAGAAGCTGAGGGACCCGGGACCTTGGACAGGTGAAAAACGGAGCCTCCTTGCTCTCTTTGGTGCCAAGCAGTTGACTCAGAAGCTGCAGAACTAGAGATGAAGCTTCATGTTTTGTCTTGATAGAAACGGCTTGCCCACTGTCCCGGCACAGGTGCCGGCATAGGTGCCGACCGCTGTGGCCCCCCTCGCCTCCAGTTCTGCCCCCGCAGTGTCTCGGCGTGGGCATGTGGAGGGCCAGCGCCCTCTCACTGCAGATGTCCAAGGGGAGACCCCGGGGGAGGTGCAGGCCTTGGCGGGGCATGGTTCTGCGGTGGACCGGGCTTAGAAACTTTGAAGGCATTTTCCTCCCTGAGATTCGAGGGTTGCGGAGCGAGCTCCAGAAACCTGTCTGTCGCGTTCACTGCTCTGTTCCCCATGCCTGGAATGGTGTCTGGCCAGCAGTAACTGCTCAGTAAATATTTGTTTGACGAATGAATGGACGATGCAGCTCAGGTTTCTGCCTCTGGTTCACTGTGTCCCTGCTTTGCGTCCCCTTTCCCCCGGGGCAAAGGGACAAGAGCTTCCCTTTGGACAGGTGAGCTGTTTGTCCAAGAAGAACCTGCTCCCTCCCCCTTCTCTGGGGGCGGGGTGGGCGGGCGGGCAGGAGCCCCGGGTGGGACCGGGACAGACTCTGCCCATGCCACCTACCCTGTGGTGTCAGCTGGTCACATGGCTGCTCCTGCCACCCCTCCCCCACCCAGCCTGCAGGTCCTTGCAGGGACTGGTCCTAACCTCACCTGTCCCTGACCCCCGTCCTCTCCTCCTCATTTTGGGCCAAGAAAGGCGCCCTGAGGCTGGAACCCTCGCAGGGCTCCCCCTCTTCTCGCCTCAACCCAAACAACTTTATTCCTTAGACAGCTTGGGTTTCCACATAAAATTTCATTGGAAAGTGGAGCGGACGGTTTCTTGGCTTTGGAAGCGTGTATTTGAAAGCTCCCACCTGCGCGGAGGAGCATGCGGAGTGTGTTCCCACCACGTGGCTTCGGTGCCCCCCGCGCCCACCTCCGGCCGCTGTTCTCGGAACCCTCGCCGACCACCCAGCACGCTGCTCCTTCCGCTCCCCTCGGGGCCCACTCCTGTGGCAGGAGGGGACGGGACCCTGTGCCAGGTTGAGCCCGGAGGAACCACAGAGGGGTGTGAACGGAACCCTCGGCCACAGACAGGTGGGGGCAGGGCCGTGGTGGTGACTAGGGTGCGTCCGTCGTCCTGCCCGCAGGGTCTGTCCCTTCGGGGTGCAGGGCATGCGCACTTGCGAATGAGGCGCTTCAGACCGCACCTCTGCGCCCTGGGCCTGCGCTCTGCGAATGCCTGCGGGCGCGTTGCCTGCCGTTTAGGGTGCAGGGCAGAGAGCGGAGTATCTGCCCCCTGGCCCTGGAGAAAAGGCAGGTGGCCTCTCAGGAGTCACTCCTGAGGACGTCCCACGTGTCTGCTCCCGGATGTGTGCCTGCAGAGAGGTCTCCGACTTTATCGGTTTTCTCTCAGCACACCCATTAATTGCACCGTTAGTATCTGCCCCGCCTCACGAGATAGTGATGTACAAATGCGATCAACACTCACCGCGGAGCCCCAGCACCTGGCATCCTGCTGGCACACCGTGCCCACCCCGTATCCCTTTCTTTCTGTGCAGCTTGCTGTTCAAGGTCACAGAGTAGCTCTTCCACCGGGCAAGGGACTGCCTGAGGAGTCTCCTTGGTCTGAGTCCCTCTGTCCCACCCCGTCCCCATCTGGTTTCTTTCTCTGAGGGCCTGGTGTCACTCACCCTGCCTGTTCTCTTACCCCAAAGGTCCAGGCCTGTTGCGGCTAAAGCCCCTGGGGCGTGGCTCACATGGGACGGGGACGGTCGGGGGACCCAAGGCTCCCTGCTGCTGCTGGCGGGGCTCTGTGAGCTGAGAGTGTGAGCTCCAGGCTGGTGGGGGTGTGTTCTTGGCGAGGGGTTGGGGGGGCTGTCTCCATAGGCTGCATGAGCTCTTCTCTCCACACTTGCTGACCCCCCACTCTCTGGTCCCCTTGTTGGTCCTGTTTCTCACTTTTTTTCTCTTTCCAGTCTTTTTCTGACTTCCTTCCTCCCCTTTTCTCCTTTAGACTCAGCCATCTCCCTTCCCTGATGCCTTCTTCCTCCTTATCTGTGCGCCCCCCCGTCCCAGCATCCAAGTTGTCCTGACAGTGGCAGTTGGACTTGGGGGGGTGGGACACCCTGCAGGGCTGGGGGTTCAGGCATCTCCTGGGAGCAGCTGCAGGGTTTTTCATGACGGGGCTGCTGCAGCCCCTGGGTTGGGTGAAAGGGTCCTGCCCGCCCCAATGGTGGGAAGTGGTGTGGGCTCCGCTCAGCACCCTGGGCCCTCACCCACCTCCTTGGTCATCTTCCCGGGCAGGAAGGTGGGAGCTTGTGCTGGAGCTGGCCGGTGGGGCTTTGCTGGCCTCTGATCTCTGCCGTCCACCCTCCTCTCTCCAGAGCTCCAGCCCTTTGCCCAGAGGCCCCTGCTGGGATGGAGGAGGCCGGCCAGGGCAGGGAGGAGGTTTCTGCCCGGACGGCTTCCAGGTGAGCACACAGTGTGGCGTGCATGGGCTGCGGGATTTGTGTGTGTGCATGTGCACTGTGGGCATGCAGATGAGTGGGAACTCAGGCTGTGTGCCAGAGAGAACACGGGCACACCGCTGGGCGTGGACGAGAACACGGCACCCTGTGCAGCTCCGCTCCTAGCCCGGAGCCCTCCTCTGGTCTTTGTGACCCTGGCCTTGCACGGTGCCTTCGTCCTGTCCTGGGGGCCAGCTGGTCTCCAGCTGTGGTCCCACGCACGGTGACCTATCCCTGGCCACCCATTCGGCTGCCTGGGGGTCCTGCGGCCAGCATTTGCCTACCGCCTCTCCCCACAGTGGGGGCGTGTGGGGGCTTCCTGCCTGGTGTCTCAGCCCCACCAAGGCGGAGGGAATGGGGAACAGCTGCGCTGGCCGATCCCGGCGCCGTATGGATGCGGTTCACAACAAAGCTCCCTCTGTGTGTTCTCAGGCCCCTTACATAACGGAGGGGGGGAGACAGGCGGGAGGAGGAGGAGATTGGGACGGGGAGACACCAGGATGGGGTGGCTGGAGAGGGGACAGGGACCGGGAGGAGAGAGAAGGGGAGTGAGAGAGTGAGAGAGACCATTGAGAAGAAGAGTGGGAAGAGGAGAAAAAGTTTGTCTTGACTCCATAATTCTACTTCCTGCCTCCTGGGGTGGGAAGTAGGTCACGTCCAGACCCTCCGACCTTTGCCCTGTTGACCCCGTGTCTTCCGTCCTTGAATCCCACCTACCAGCCTGGACACAAAGAGCCAGGGGCTGAGGACGGGCTGCCAGACCTGCCTGGGACGGAGGCCCGGTGGGGTTTGGGACCGGGTCTCCGCCGGTCCTCAGCCCCACCCTGTACACCGAACATACTCCATAAACATAGGAATCATTCTCCTCCTTTACTCTATTTTTTAAAATTTATTGCTGCTTTTGTTTTTTGAGAGAGATTTGTTGTTCTACTTATTGATGCATTGGTTGATCGGCTCTTGTATGTGCCCTGACTGGGGATCGAACCTGCAACCTTGGCATCTCGATGACCCTCTAACCAACTGAGCTACCCAGCCAGGGTCCTCTCTTACACTTGGTGGTCTGTTCCCCACTCCCAGGCCCCGGGCCTGGCTCCAGAAGCCCCTCTGGCTCCCCGCTTTGTAGTGCTGCTGAGGGGCCGACTTTCCTTCTCGCCGCACCCCATCCGGCCGGCCCCCAGGCCCCTCCCAGCTCACTCACTCCTCCTCCCAAGCAGGACCCTGCTCCAGAGCCTCAGGTCACTCCCGTCAGTGGCCGTCTGGGCCTGTTTCCTGCACTGCCTCCTCCCTCGATAATCAGACACTCTCTTCTCACCGTCGCGATCTCTGCAGCTGTCCAAATAGAGCGAGAAGAAAAGGTTCTCTTTCCGGAACAGCTGGACTGACAGGCCAGGAAGGCCAGGTGAGCTGGCAGGGCGTCGGTGTGTCCTTGGGATGGGAGGCGCCCTGTGCCAGGGCCCTGACCCTGTCAGCTCCCAGGTGGGGGGAACAGACACCCAGGAGAAAATGCCCGGGAGAAGCCAGGAGGGTCCACGGGGCCTTCAGACAGGGCCCAGTCTCCCGGGCTTCCTCGGGGTCTGTGTCTTCCCTGTGCCTCAGTTTCCCTGATCCTTTTTCTGGCACTGGGCCTTCTTGGAAAGGATTTGACGTCATTCCAAGGGTAGTACTTGTCCCCGGGTTGCAGTGGATGGACAGGACCGAGTCCTTGAGGACGAGGAAGGTTCTTGAAAGGGCAGGGAGGAGCTGCTGGCGAGACCCCCAGTTCTGCTGGGTGTGAGGGACAGAGAACCCAAGGTTCTGGCCCTTGCTTGGCCCCTGGCATGCCCTCAGTCAGGTTTAGGGTGTCTGCCAAGGGCGTATGCTGTCCTTGGGGCACTGCCCTCTGGAGAGGTGGTGTGGGTGAACCCCAACCTGCTGGACAAGCCCTAGACTCCGGACTCCTCAGTCCCCAGGCTTGCACCTGCCCTGCCTCCCTGGGTCTGGGTCTGGGGGTGATCTGAAATTGCTAAGGCCTCACAGCTTGAGCCCAGAAGGTCTGAGGCTGAGGCAGGTGGCCGGGTGAGGGCTTAGAAGTTTCCTGGGTTTGTGTGGAGCGGGCTGGGAAGACAGTCCCTGTCACTGAGACCAGGATTAGGTGCTGGGACAGACCGTGAGGATGGTGAATTTGTGCTGGGAGGTGCTGGGTAGGGGGGCTCCCCACTGGGGCAGCGGCCTCTGCCCAGCCTCAGCCACAGGCTGCCCAAGGTCATCCCCCTGGCCCCCCATCCCTACGTGCTCCTCCCGTGGCCGAGGGCTTTTCTTTACCCAGCTTTGGGAGGAGATCCCCACGGGGCTGGTGTAGCCACTCCCAGCTCCTCTGGAAGCTCCAGGCTCCCTGGCTGGTAGCTCCAGGGACCTTCAACCTGACAAACAAACTCCGCTGGAGCCTGAGCTGATGGTTGAGGAGCCTGGTGGGCAGTGCCCCGCGCTGCCGTGGGATGGGGGAAGACAACGCCCTGGCACAGGGGGCCCAGCAGCCCCCAGAAGCTGTATGTTGGGAGTAGGGGTGGGAGGCAGGGAAGGAGGAGGGGCGAGCGACGTCTGCATGCGTGAGTGTGAGTGTGTAGGGGTGACTAGGTTCCTGTGGTTCCGTGTTTGTTTTGGGGTGCACACCTGTGTTTGAGCAAGGATCGCTGTACTTGTGTAGAGAAGCGTCTATAGGTTTCTGGCTCCCAGGGGCCGGTCTGGGTGGGCCGGAGCTGGGTTGGCCTGAGAGGGACTCAGTGTCTTCCCGTGCCTCCTGGCTCTGGGGTGTGGGTGGGGCTCCTCGCTGCCACGTAGGCGCTGGCTGAGCCCTGGGACCGAGGTGGCCCCGGACCATTTCTGATGGCCTGACATCAGTCAGCTCTCCAGCCAGCGTTCCCTTCCGCCTGCGCCCTGGGCCCTGGGGTGCAGCCTGGAGGGGCTGCCCCTTCCCTAGGGGTACATAGTTGCTCCTCCTTTCCCTTCTCCATCACTGTTACTGGGAAAGAGCCCTAGACACAGCTGGCTCGTCGAACAGCCCTACTGGTGTGAAGCAAGCTCCGAAGGGCCTCTCTCTTCCCAGGGTACAGGCTGATGCAGGAAGTGGTGGCCTTGATTTCCCTTTTATATTGTTTCATTGCTCTTGCAGAGACCCCCACCCCCTCCCCTCACAGCAGCAAGCACAGCCACCTCCTTGTCCTGTTCTCACCCTCAGCAGGTCTAACCCAATTATTGGGCTCCTAATAGGAATTCAGGAGCGGACCTTCCCCTGCCGATGCCCGGAAACCTCTTTGTTCTAGAATACCACTGCGGGCCAGTTTGCACCACAGTGCTGCCGGGTGCTCTGGTGATGGAAGGCGGGGTGGGGGGTTGTCTGCAGGAGTGGGGGTACCTGTTGGCACTAGGGACCAGGGGAGAGGGGTTTCTGCGTCTGAATCCCTGCTGCTCCCCAGTGCTCCTGAGAAAGCCACGCTGCCAGCCACCATCCATGGGCCAGGGCTGGGATTGTACCCAACTGTGCAGGCTTCCAGGTCTGAACATGGCCCCGCAGTGTCCCTGCTCGGGGACTTCGGGAGTCCTGCTCTGCACAGGGGACATACCCAGCAGAGGGAGCATCCCTGGGGAGCCTGGCACTGCTCGCACACAGAAGGCAGTGCTCCCGGAGCCCAGCAGGCAGCTCCCTGGGCCACAGCAGAGCGGAAGAGAGTGTCTTGGCAGAGAGGACCCAGCAGCCCCGAGAAGTGGTGGGTGGGGGTGCTGCTCAGCAGACGGGGCACACCTCTACCCCCGTTGGGGAGCTGTGCCAAGGCTTGACCTGGGCACTGTCTCTAGGAGACGCTGCACCCAGAGAGAGAGAAAACAGCCTCTCCAGGGCGGCCTCTGCCCCTCCCCACTCCGTGCTCCTCCGCACTTGAGCGTGCACCCCGAGTCTGGCCAGGCTGTGGGACCTGCGTTTCGTGCAGGACGCGGCTGGCCGGCAGTGCCCCTCCCTCCCTCCCTGGGCAGCTGCGTGAGCCCCGTGGGGCCAGGAGGAGAGGTGACGGCAGGACCACCGTCGGCCCTTCCTCACTGTGCTCAGTCAAATCTGCCTTCTTCCTGCTCCGCACGCCCCACAGAGCCTCAGGGTCTTTGCCATCCTCTCAGTCTGGACTCTTCTTCCCTCTGCCCACACCCTGCTCCAGCGTCTCTGCATGGTCGCCCTCCTCCCAGGTCTGAGACGGTGGGGAGAGTTGGCTGTCCCCAGCTGTCCTGGCTCCATGGTTTAGTTTTATTGGCCCCAGGGTGTGTATCATCGCCATATGATAGAACTTACGCGTTTGTTGTTTATCTCTCCCCACCTAGGCATACATTCTGGGAGCAAAGGTCTCGTTCCATGGTTCCTGCTGTAGTGTAGAGCCTGACAGAGTGCCTGGCACGTAGTAGGCCCACAGTCCCTGTCACCTCTGGTTTCTGTCGGGCCGCCGGGCCTCGCTGTGTCCTGGGAGAGCTTGGGGCCCCAGCCCACCTTGGGGCTGGGCTGTTCTTCAAAACGAGCCCTTCTGAGCAGCCAGTGGAGGAGGAGGGAGGTCCCCCTCCCCCGTGGCTGTCTTGGACCTGCACGGGGTCCGTCAATGGGGTGACCTCACTTAGTTGACCAGCTGCCCTAGACTTAGGACGTAGGTGTGTGGGCCAAAGGTACCGGGAGTCAGTTCCACAGAAACCACACCTGCTAATGAAAAGCAGATATCCTTGTGAGTTTAGGAGAGGTAACGCGCAGAAAGACAAACAGCGATGGGCTGACTGCCAGCTTCCCCAAGGCTGCGACTGGACACCACCACCCCCGCCCGCCCCGCCTACAGACACCCAGACTTTTGCACTGGGCTGCTTTTAACTTGGCAGAAGGAGGGAAGGTTAAACTGCTCTGCTCTCAAGGATGTTGTGTGGCTCCTGCAGACCTTCCCTGTAAAGCAAAAATCACTGCCCCCTGTCCTGACACAGCCCTGCACCAGGGCGATGGGCAGAGGGAGGGCTGGACTCCCTCCCCACTCTCCGCCCCCACCAGGCCTGGCCGGGCACTCTCAGGGCGCGTAACTGAGCCCGGTGGCCCTGCCCCTGCCGTTCTCTGCCTGTGGAGTGGGACCTGGAGAGACACAAGAATGGCCCGTGTCCGCTGGGTCTGTCAGCGGGGCAGTTGATTCTCCCACTTCTCGGTGATAAAGATCCTCAGAGTCCGGCCAGGCGATAGCAACAGTAGCGCTGCGTTTGTATCCCCCTTGACCCAACGGAAGACCTGGGACCCGGAGAGGTGACTCGTCAGCAGTCCCACAGCTCGTCAGTAGCTGATCAGGACTGAAGTCCCAGTGTGTGAGGCTCCAAAGCTTATATTCCTCATTTTCCATTCTTCTCGTTGGATTACGTTTTTAGTTGAAAGCGTATCCTACTCAACGGTCTAAAAAGTTGAACATACAACACGGTATGTGATAAAAAGGGGTTGCCTCTTCCACTCCAGACCCCTGTCCCCAGGACTTCCCTCTGCAGAGGTAGCCGCCCTAGTTTTTTCTGCATCCTTCCCAATAGTCTGCGGGTGTATGGACATGTCCAGGTACGCGTGCACATCTCTCGTGAAGAGCACATTTGGAGATACACAGGGCACTGCTCTCTGCCTGCCTTTTAACAGTCAGTCATGTGGCTCTGACTGGTGTGGCTCCGTGTGGCTCAGTCCTGCAAAGTGAGAGGTCATCAGTTCAATTCCTGGTCACAGCAAGGTCAGCAGTTCGATTCCTGGTCAGGGCACATGCCTGGCTTGTGAGTTTGGTCCCCAGTCAGGACATGTGAGAGGCAGCCAATCAGTGGTTCTCTCCCTCTCTTTCTCCTGCCCTTCCCCTCTTTCTGAAAGTAAACAAATAAAACCTTTTCGAGAAAACCAGTAATCCTCGGAGAGCATGGGAGACCGGCATGCATGGCTTTGCACCCTCTTTTTCACAGCTGTGTGGCGTCCCGTCGTCTGTGCCTCGGGGCTCCAGGCAGGCGCTCGCGTGGATCTTTCTCTTTTCTTTTTTTTTAAAGATCAAAGTTTTTCTCTTTTTTAAAAAATACTTTATTTATTTATTTTTTAGAGAGAGGGGAAGGGAGGGAGAAAGAGAGGGAAAGAAACATTGATGTGAGAGGGGGACATCGATTGGTGGCCTCCCATTCACGCCCTGTCCGGGGACCGAACGCACAACCCAGGCAAGTGCACTGAGTGGCCCGGAACGAGTGGCCCCCAGCCCACCAAGCCACACCGGCCCGGGCTCCGCGGAGGTTTCCAAGTGGTGTCGGTCTTCCCTGTTGCAAAGACGGCTGCTGGGAGGGTCTCAGCGGAAAGATCCCTGCATACAAAAGGAAAGTTTTCTGTGGAATAAATGTGGAATTCAATGGATTCCCGGGCTAAAGGGAGTTTGGTAGATAATGCCAAGTCACCTCCCAAAAGGTTGGCCCAGGCTCCACTTCCCCCGGGCCTGGCGCCCCAGCTCCAGCAGCCGCCGGGATCGGGGGGTCGGTGAGATGGGCGGGAACAGCGTCCGTGTCCTGCTGCAAGTCCGACCTCGGGGAGTGTCTTTCCCCGCGTGCCTGTCACTGCCACCAGACGTGGTACATTCGTGTCCTTGGCCAGCTGTCACACTTGTTTCTTTTTTTTTCTTGTTGATTTGCACATTATAAGTTAAGGGAGTTAACTAGTCTGTTATATAGAGATTACAGATATTTTTCCATTTTGTCCTTTGCCTTTTGACTGTGTTCTAAGATACCAATTTTTTTTTTCTTTTATAGCCTCTGAATTTTTGTCTTAAAAGTAATTTAACAGACCCCGGTAGTAACCAGCCACATTTAACAAGCGTGCCTGTTTTCCTTCATTACATCAGTTTTTTCTTTAAGAAATAAAATATCACAAGTATAGAACTAAAGCCTTGCCCTTACAGCTGACCCTATTCTGCGTCTCCCCAGAATGTAATATTTACTTAAGTTTGGGAGTACCCCTATATTTTATTACCTTTCCTTAAACACACACAGTTTGTATACGTACGCACAACAGTGCTGCCTAGCTGCACACACACTCAGAATTATTTTGTAGGTTTTTAACTTTTAAGTGCAGTCATGCGCTGCCTAACAACAGGGGTACGTTCTGAGAAATGTGTCATTAGGCTATTTTTTAATAATGTTACTGATTTATTTTTTTAGAGAGGCATCGATTTGTTGTTTCACTTACTGATGCATTCATTGGTTGCTTGGTCTATGTGCCCTGACTGGGGATCGAACCCACAACCTTGCTGTATCAGGACAAGGCTCCAGCCAACCTGCGCTCTCCACGAGGGCTCAGGAGGCAATTTTGTCCTTGTGCGAACATCAGAGAGCACACTGAGCACACACCTGGGCTGTGTGCACCGTCTCTTGCTCCTGGGCTGTAAACCTGTACCGCACGTGACCATAAAGAAACAGCCGGAGGTTAAACCCGGCGCTTGAGAAAGAGACGCAATCCAGGGGGGCGGTAAACACAGCGTGAGTCAGGCTGCTGCTGGCAAAACACAGCATCCTGTTCTCCAGCCAACAAAATGTCTTTTATAAGTAGAAAGAATGCCCCGTAATGGCAAAAACCATAGCACAGCAAACAGTCATTTGTCATCATCATCATCAGGCATCACGTCCTGTGCAGAATGGCAGGCCCTCCCCTTTCGGACCGCCCGCGGTGGGGGGGCTGGGTCCCGCCAGCCCCGCCACAGACTCGTGAGCAGCGTGTCCTGCTGCCACGCTTCGTGGCTGTGCCGTCACCGGGTGGCAGGTGTTTTTCAGCTCCACTATGATCTTTCTGCGATGCGCGACCGTAACGGGTCTATGCTTACGTATCTGTTTGCGACACTTTAAAAAGTGGCCATTGTGTTTCGGGCTCATTCGTTCAGGTGGACCCGGGGGTGGAGGGATTTCTTCAGTTTAAATGGCCGTGCCAGCTCTCCATTGTGTGACCGCGCCCCTCCTGGACGTGTAAGGGTTCTGTCCCTCCGCTGCGCCACGGCGCTCTGAGGAACGCCCTCGGCGGGTGCACACCCAACGGGGGGTTACTCCACGCGGGCCCACGCGGGAACTACTGGACGGTAAAGTGCGCGGAACCCCAGCCTTGCTGGGTGTTGCGAACTGCCCTCCCAAGCCTGCGATCCGTGAGCTCCTACCAGCACCGCGCAAGGAGCGGTGCATTCGGTCCCCACCCGCCTCCTCTGGTCCCTAGAGGGCGAGCACCTTTTGTGTTTTGAAGTTCCCCGGATTTCATTTTTCTAAAATCAATTCACAGAGACGTGTAGCAAAGAACATTTTAGTAATTAAAGCAATTTTAAAACGACGTGTGCATCACTGGTTTGTGAGAAGGGCTTGAACCCTGAAATGCTCTCACTGGAAAATGAGGTAGGCGGGGGGGGGGCATAGGAAACTGTTATTGGCCCCTTAGAGCCGGGAAAGCGAGGAGACAAATTCTGTTGGGGACAGAAATGAAATATGGAACTCAAAACAGTGCTTTGATAGTGAAAGGCGAGAGATTTATACGACCTGAACAGAAACCAGAGTATATGATAGTAATCCACTCATCATTTCTCTACATTTTTCTTTTTTGAGTTTATAGTTTATTTTAAAGTTTTATTTTTCAGTTACAGTGGCCATTCAGTATTATCCTGTGTCACTTTCGGGGGCACGGCATAGCGCCGAGACAGTCCTGGACTTACAAAGTGCCCCCCGCCCCCGACGCCGCCAGTGCCCACTGGCCCCGCCCACAGCCATGGCCGCGTCCCTGACCGTGCTCCCCGTGCTGCTGTCACTTCCCCGGGACTGTCTTGTCCCTGCCGGTCTCTGCTTCTCAATGCCTTCCCCTCTCCCGCCCAGCCTACCACCAACGCCTTCTCCCGTTCACCTGGTGTTCGCGTTTCACCTGTGCATGACCTTCTTCTGCCCTTTTTTCTCTTCGGTCTTTCATTGATTCGAAGGAGTCCTGACATACCCAGGTGTTTGTGGATTACATGTATGCGCCATGTCTGACATGGCCACGGCCAGAACTCTTAACCGCTGCGCCGCTGTCCCTGCCTGTGGCCGGCCGGCACTGAGATCCTGTCTTCTGCAGAGAGGGGTCTGGTCAGGGGCCTGGGCACCATGTCTGGGGGATGCTGCACCAGGAAAGAGCGCAGAGGCTCCTCCAGGGCGCCCTCCTGCTTCTCCCCACCATGGCGTGCGCCCTGCGTCCGGCCGGTGTCTGGGATCCGAGTTGGTGTGGGGCCCAGTCAGGCTGGCCGTGCCCCTCCTGCCCGCTCTCCCCGGCAGCTGTGTGTGTCCCATGTCCCATGTCCAGTGGGCCCAGCTGCCAGGAGGAGAGGTGAGTGCCAGCGTCGCCTATCAGTGACCAGCGCTGTGGCTGGACTTGCCTGTGTGGGTCTCACTGTGATGATAAGACGTCCTTCATCAATAGTCAGCAGTGAACTTTGAAAACGTGGAAGTTCATGATTTATAGGACCTGCAGGGAGGCTGCACTTGTGGGGTTGGGGGTGGGGACATCCAGGCCAGGGTTCTGCTTTAATCGGGGTTGAAAGTGCAGTCCTAGAGTTTCAAGGATTCACTTATTTTTCTTAAGGCACAACATTAATTGCACAATTAATCATTGAACTCCTTAAGATGAAGTGGATACTGCAGCAGCTGCCCTCCTGGGCTTGGGTGTTGCTCCTTCACGGAGCCCACGCCTGAATCTGCGGCATGGGACTTTTAGGTGACTCATCCGCCTGGTCCTGGTGGTGGCTCCTCATTTAGCCTTGGCGCTCCAGTTGCACTTCCTCTTCCGCATGGCGGGGTAGCTGCCCTTGCCGCAGGTGGACTTCTGGAGGCCGCGGGCCTCGGGGCCACAGTGGAGGCACAGCGTGTGCACAGTGTGTGCATCCTGCTGCCGTGCTGGCCGACCGATGACATTCCCTCTGTCTTCCCACTTCTGCTGCCGAGACCGGAGAGTCGGGACTCGCTCATTATTGGTGAACTTGAAACATAAAAGCCGTAATCTAAAGTGCGGCCCAAATGGTCAGTTATTGAAATCAACCAAGGCCTCTCTGAGCACAAAGGAGCATGTGGGTGGGAGGTGGCCTGGCTTTTTATCTCACTGACTGGTGTGCATGCATATTCGAGATGCCTGCCTTTGCAGTAGATGCTATTTCCAAACCTGGCTCCTTTTCCTCTGCCCCCAGGAGGCCAAAGGTGCTTTGGGGGCTGGGGGCTGGGGCCTGGGCCTGGGTTTTAGCCCAGGCTGCTGCCTCTTGTGGGACAAGTAAGGAGGGAAGGAGGTTTCCTGGGTAAGAGGGGTTCTTCCCGCCAGTCCCTCTCCTGGGACCACACAGGTTGGCTGATGTCAGCTCACGGTGTGGCACGGCGGCCTTGGAGGTGCTGGCGGTTGAGATGAGTCAGAGGTGACACAGATGTCCTGTGAGCATGACATGTCGGGCAGGGCGTGTGGCATCTGCTGGCCCCACCAGCTTCAGTGCTGAGTGCCTTGCCAGCCCCCTGCACCTTGTGTGCCCAGGCCGGCGTGACTCAGGGCCTGGGACGTCTCACCATGACGAAATATTCTTCCCACTCCTATTCTGCTCATTGGCTCATTCATGTATTCATTTAAATACTTGTTGATGACCTGCAGGCATTAAGTTTGGTGCTGCAGATACGGGGGGCCACAGGAAGTCCCTGCTTCCTTGGGGCACACAACCCCGTCAGCACAGGAGACAGTGTGGTGTAACTGTGACAAGGGAAATTCAACGGGGTGACGCAGTGGGACAGACCACAGTGGGGGCGGGTAGGCGGGGAGGCCCCTAGATGGGGGTCTGGGACTCTGTGCCAGGAGGACACAGGGGAAGGGGAGGCTGGGCTGAGCTCACAACAATTCCAGACACCCCGACGTGGACACTGCAGTCTGCCTGCCCCGACAAGGGTTCAGATCCGAGGCTGTTGGCGCCGACCAGCCTTGGCCCCGCCTCCATTCTCAGATGGAGTTGAGAGCGGATGGCGGCAGGCAGACTAAAATGCTTCCTTTGGGAAGGGGAAGGTGTGTTTTAGGAGGAGCTGGTGAGGCCTCAGGCTGCTGGGTGTCGCTCAGTTCAGGGGCCAGTTACTCCTGCGTGGTGTAAGGTTCTCAGTCTGCTGTGCTGTCTGTGAGTATTATTTCACAGACAGACTGGCTGAAAAATAGTCTGTTTGTTTTTTTAAATAATGTTGTGATTCACCCCCTACTCTTCACAGTGGTAGCGTTTGGATCTCACCGAGTGCGTGAGAATGAAGTACTGCCAATAGTTTTCACTCACTGAGCGCATTCCATGGGCCTTACCTAGTCTCTCATTGACCAAACTGTGGCAGGGTCCCTCTGCCTCCGTTTCACAGACTGGGAGACGGGGGCTTAGGGATGCGGAGTAGTTCCCCAAAGTCACTCACCTGGCAGGTGGCAGAGACAGGGTCCAGACCCGGGGCCGGTCCCCCGGGCACAGCTCTCAGCCGGAGGAGGAGAGAAGCCCATGGGACCTGCTGGCCAGCCCCCTCCCCTCCCCGCGCTCCATGCCGTCTGTCCGCGGGGGGCCTGAGCAGGTGCAGGGAGCGAGGCACCACCGCCAGCCACGGCGGCCAGGATGCCAGGGTCAGGAAGAGGCTGGGGGTGGGCCAGGTGGCAATGTCTCCTTGAACTGTGCCCCCACCCCCAGAGCCGCAATGGCCAGGGGAGCAGCATGCAGGGAAGAACGCGGAGACTCAGGACGGTGCGCACGGTGGCTGGGGTTGGAATGGCCGAGGCCCCTCCTCAGCATCTCAGGCCCCCGGAGTCAGCCTTTCAGACTCAGAGCCTAGGAAGTGCCCCGGGTGCTCCCAGCGGGATCCTGGAGGTGACCCAGCGCATGCTGTCCAATGGAAAGGGAGGGGGAGCCGCACAGGCAGGCCCCCGGGTGCGGTTTTAAACTTTAAAAGTGTTAATTTCGTCGCATTTGTAAAAAAGGAGGTGAAATTAACTTTAATACTTTAAGAGCCGATGTAGCCAAAATATTATTTCAATGTGTGATCAACATGAACAATTTAAAGGTGATAGTTTACTTTTTTGGTACCGATGTGAGGTGCAGCATATATTTTTCACTTAGAGCACATCCTAGCGTGGGCCAGCCACGGGGCCAGCACTCCACAGGCTCACGTGGCACGGGCCACCGCATGGGGCCGCTGTGTGGGACCAGGCAGGGCTGGGACCGTGTGTGGGGGGCAGGGGGGACACTGGCCACACTGTTGGTGAGCCAGGTTTGAGCCCCAGCTCCAGCAGGGCCTTCAGCTTTCGGTCCGAGCTCCTCAGTGCCTTGGTGGGTGGTCGGAGGAGGGCAGCGTGCAGGATCCCTGGGGCGGATCTGCAGCCACACCACATTGTCCCTTTATTTATCCCGGACGTGGGCCTGGATAATGGACTCTCCGCCCGATAATGGACTCTCCGCCCGGCCGCACCACTTTAGCTTCCTCACCCGGAGAATGGAATTCAAAGCGCCTGCCCCTCCCTGGCCCACACCAGAAGTATGATTTTCAAGTGGCTCCCTGTGGTGTCTTGTGACTGGCAGCTGATAAGGGGAGGACACCACATTGCTGTGCCCGAGGCTGCAGTGCTGGGCTCTTTGGGGCTGTCCTGCCCCCCTCTCCTTTGAGTGAGGATGTCTGGAGAGATGCCCCTTCTGCTTACAGGTGGGCCTTGGGGCAGCCGGTCAATTGCTCTGCCCTTTGCTGCCTGGAATGAGCCTGGGGCCGAGGCAGCCTCGCTCCCTCCGGGCACGCTGTGAGCTGTGATCTCGCCCCGCTGCTCAGTGAGGCGCACAGGGTGCAGTCCCAGGGCTGTGGCCGTCGGGGCTGAAGCAGGTTGCGACCTGTTACCGCCTCTTCCCCTCTGGCCCCAGGAGGTGCAGTGATGCATCCAACAAAGCTGTGTGCAGAGCCTCCTGTGTGCCAGGCACTGTCTTAGCCGCAGAGCAGCAAACAAAGCAACAGGAGACATCTCTGCAAGCAGGAGGGGGGCCTGAAATATGGGGTATATGCTGAACTTTTGGTGGGAGACGGGGGGTGAGTAAGGAGCTGAATGTCTAGGAGGAAGCATTTCCCACGGAGTAGATGGCCCGGACGGAGGGGCATGCCTCCCCCAATGAAGAAAGGGTGGGGCCGGGGCAGCTGGGAAGGAGGGAGTGGGGCGCAGCTGGCGGGTCCTGTGCATCCTTGTAGGTCAGAGGCAAGGCTGTGGGCTTGCCTAGTGATGATGAGGAGCCCATGGGGGTTTTCGAGCAGTGGAGAATAGAGATGACCGGTCCCTCCTCCAGGATCGGCGAACCGCATCCATGAGTCATGGATGAACTTGGACTAAGACCCCCAGGAGAGCTTCCCTGGCCTTCCCGTAGCAGTTGTGTTCATTCCATTAAGTTCACAGCCCAGCGCAAGTCCCGCCTGGAATACTGGCAGCAGACACCAGACCGAGAGGACCTGCCGTGGGTTAACTGACAGTGTGACGGGCTGAAAACCTGGCCCTGCCTTCCTGAGGGGAAATCGTGTGTGTCCACAGGTGTCTTGTGGTCCCGCTTTCGGCTCAAAGTGGCAGCCACATGAGTTCCAGGCCCAGGAGACCTGGCTTGCCCATGGAGGGATTTTAGCCCCGCGTCAGGGCTGGGACGTGACTGCGTGGAAGTGAGCGCGGTTGTAGCTGGCCCCGCTGGGGGTCTGCTGTCCAGATGGAGGGCAGGAGTCTTCCTGCCACTCCAGCTGGACGCACCGAGAACGTGCTGGAGAGCTTCCAGCGCTGCCCCAGGCTGGGGGGCAGCAGGTGGGCACTCCAGGTGTCGTGGAGTCCAGGGAGTGATTCCCGGGCAGGATGAGGTGAGAGGCAGCAGTGGGGGCAGTTCGGGGGAGCCGGCTGGGCGCTGAGCCTGAGTTCCAGCCCCCTCCCCCCATGCTGCCCGACCCCGGGCAAGTTGCTGACTCTCTTGGCACCTGGGTTCCGTCTCGGCACAGGGAGGTAATAACAGTGTCTAACTTACAGGGTTGAGGTCATACTTGGACAGCCCTTGAAAGTGTCTAGCAGAGTTCTCAGCGTTTGGTAATTTCTGGAGATGTTCTGTTTGTCACAGCTGGGGAGTGGGGGGGTCCTATTGGCATCCAGGGGCGAGGTCACCGTTCTGTGGTACACAGGACGGCCCCCACATCAGTGCTGGCGAGACCCGCCCCTGGTCTCGCATGGAGTATGTGCACAATACATTTCAGTTGTGAGTAAGGGATACGATACATTTTTTATTTCATTGTATTACCTTTATGTCAAATAGTCATAGTACATCTGCTACATTCTAGATACTATTATTCTTAAATTCCCAGGCTGGTGCACAAGCCACTGAGCCACGCCCACCAGGGCTTAGATACTCTTATTCTTTATGTCTGGAGACTGTATGAAGAAGTTCCAGACCACAGAGGTCACAGTGTCATAGGCAAGATAAAAAAAAATACGTAATAACCTAATATAAAGTTGCATTAGGTAAAGCGTCTTCTCTCTCCCAGGTACTCTGATAGACTCTCAGTATAAACAAGCCTCCAAGTTCAGAGGTCAGACGGTAGTGGGCAAGGCATGCAAAGCAGTGATTCTATAATGTGAAATTATATTACCTGTAAGGGCTACAGTTGAGATATAAACAAGATTTTGTGGGAAGAGAAACATCAGTTGCTTAGAAATGTCAGAAAAGACTTCATGGACGAGGTGTCGTTGAGCCACGAGAGGTGGGCTTGATCCCGCAGCTAGGGCGACGGGGTTAGGGGTGGGGGGGCTTCGGCAGAGGCCGGTGGGGGGAGAGGGGGAGGAAGAAAGAGGCTGCTCTTGTCTGGTGGGATCGGAGGTGCCCCTGCAGGGCTGTGGCCGGACTTGGAAGGGCCCCCCAACCCCCGTTGCCTCTGAGGAGTTTTAGATTTTCATGTAAGGAGTGGAGAGCGATTGAAGCAGGAGGGCAGTTTCATCCAAATTGTTTCTTAGAAAGACACCATGTTGGCTGTTCCAGGGAAGGGACTTGAGGGAGGAGCGACTCACAAGTAAGAGACCGGTTAGGACGCAGGGGAATGGGGTGGGGTGTTGACTCGGTCTCTGGCTTGAGAGGAGGAGAAGGGGGTGCAGCCTTGGGAATGTTTCTGAGGCTCTAGACTGAACCCCGATGAGTTTGATAAAACACTGCATCCCCGTCCCTCCCACAATGCCAAGCCTTTGAGGGAGTTCAGCAAACATTTGCTGGAATTAGGAAATGGGGCAGAATCAATACTTAGTAACTGTTTAGTAGGGGTGGTGTGACGGGGAGGGGTGTGCTGGAGACTGAGTCGATCATGGGTCAGGGGGAGAGGGGGGAGACGGGTCTGGTCTGGGACAGGCTCAATTTTGAAGAATTTAAGGTCATCCAGGCAGCATGTGCCATAGAATGTTGGCAATATTAGGATGGACTCCGGGGGAGAAGTGAAAGGGCTGAAAATAAAGACCTTGAATCATCAGATGCAGGTAGTAGTTAAAGCTCTGGAAATGAATGAACTCCTGTGAAAACAGACAGAGGAGAGCGGAAGTTCAAGGGCGCATCCCTGGATACTGCGTACACTCAGAGCCTCAGGGCCAGCGCAGGGAGGGTAGGTCACAGAGGCAGCAAGGCACCCGGGGAGGGGCTAGACCTAGAAGCCAAGAAGGAGGCACTGGCGGATGGTGTCCAAGGCTTCAGCAAGACTGATTTCACCGTAGAAGTAAGGGGGAAGGCAGGGCTGGAGTCAGGTGAGGGGTTGTGTGGGAAGTGTGACCGCTGGAAGCCAGGAGAGAGATTCAGGGGTAGCTTGAGGAGATCAAGGCAGAGAGGAGCATGGTTTTGTTTTAGGAAGAGGGAGACCTGAGTACGTTCATTGGTCAGAGAGATGGAAGGGTCAGGGCTGGGGTGGGTGGGGGCAGGGAGTGGGAATCACTGATCAGGATCAAAGCTGGAAAGGTAAGTGGGGACCCAGGGTCCAGGTGCAGGGAGTAGGAGGGATCAGGGATGGCAGGTGAGTCTAGAGGTGGCAGGCAGGCAGCTCCAGTTTTCCCTACAGAGCAGGGGGACGGTGACATTGATCAAGGTCTCCGAACCAATAGGAACAGACCCTGTGCTTCTGCCTCCCACCCCCTTCCCTCAGCCTCTGGAGGAACATTACCTACGTACCCTGTGTCCCTGTGTCCCAGCGGGGCTCTGAGGGGCCCGGCACCGCGCTGTGCCCCTTGGGGGGCAGCTCAGTCTCCCATTCTTCTTGGTATAGCCGCTGCCCGCTGAGCACTCACTGCCTGTGTCAGCCGTGTGTGCCGGGGCCATGGGATTACGGTGGCTGTTTCCATGGGGTTTGTTTCTGTAGCCGGTGACACCCAGGCTGCCCTCGGGTGAGCGCCGTGGCAGTTCCCACCAGCCTCCCTTCTGCCTGGGACACTGTGGTTCCTGGCAAAGCACCAAAGAGCACACAGCCTTCCTTGTCCTGGGGTCAGCTGTGCCTCGCGGGTTGGGTGAGCCCGGCTCCCAGCGGCCACTGGCAGGTAGAGGCTGCTGCACCTTGGACCAGATGAGTGGATCGGACGCCTGCTTTCCTGCCCAGGTACCCACTGTGAGTTCTCTCCTGTCCTTTCACACCTCGGGGCTCCGTCCGGCATGTGGGGGAGCTGCTGGGAGAAGGCTGCTCATTGTCCTGAGGCAGCAGCCAGCCCAAGGACCACGCTTCTGGGGTGTCTGGGGGCAGCTAGCCATCCCCTGGGCTTGGCTCAGCGAGGGGAGGGGTGGGGCTGCTGAGGCCCCGGACGGGGCACCTTAGAGCAAGCCCTGAGACCCGCCGGTTTGTGAGCAGACACACCAGAGCACAACTTTCTGAGTCAAAGAAGGGCTAGCTGTCCTGTTGCTCGGGACCATCAGTGCCAGTCCCCTCTGCGGACGACGGTGGCCTCCATCGAGGGTGGCCTGTGGGGCGGCGGAGGGTCTGTCTTTCGGTTGCGGGGGCACATGTTCTCTGTCGCATGTCCGTCTCGGCTGCGCGTTAGAATCCTGAGGGAGGTGGGGGCGGGTTTGGGTCTGCCTTGTTTTTTCCTTAGCCAGGCCGGGCCCTGCCCCTGACCAATTAAGTAAGAATCTGGCAGAGTGGGGCCTGGATGTCTGTGCATTTTTAAGCTTCTCAGGTGATTGCTTGCTTTGTGCAATCGGTGCTGAGATCTTCTGACATCGAGGGAGATGAAGTCACATGGGGGAGCCTTGGTCACCTGGGGAAGTGTGGGAGCTGGGAGGACGCTGGTCTCAGCCTAGCTGCAGGGCCCCCCACCCCCACCCTGGGGGCTGGTTAGGCTCAGACCTCCCCCACCATACCCACTGAGTCAGAAAGTGCCTGTTCGAGTTTGAGGAACCTGCTTTTGCCACCCCCCCCTCCCCGGCCCAGGGCTGCTCAACCTTGGAGTTGCCTGGGGAGCTGGGACAGATTCCAGTGCTGGGCCAGACCCAGGAGGTCAGAATTCCTGGGTATGGGGCATCAGCAGCCCCGGGCAACTCTCCCCGGCGCCTGTGGCACACCCTTCCGTCCTGACCAGCGCCTCTCACACTTCGAATGTACGTTCACATCGTCCAGATCTTATTCAAACGTGGGCTACGATTCTGTGGGTCCAGAGGGGGCCTGAGAGGAGGAATTTCTACTGTTTCCTGGTGAGGCCCAGGCAGCCGCTCAGGTGCATGGTGACCTGCAGGCACGCAGCTCCCACGTCAGTGCAGGGACGAGCAGACTCCTGCCGGCACAGGGCTTACACTCCACCTGGGGAACCAGAAAGTAAACAATGAGTCACTGTGTGACGGACAGGTCAGAGCTGCTGTGGAGGCCACTGAGAGGCGGCGTGCAGGGAGCGAGGGCCGTGGCCGTGGGCGGGTAGGGGAGTCCCGCACTTTTGGAGAAGCAATCAGGGAAGTTACTAGAACCATGACCTTCCCTGGGGTCTTCTGACGGCACACCTGGGACTTGACTGGACAAGGCCACCCTCCATCCCCACTGGGGTGAGGAGACGGGTGCCCCTGACCCTCCTGAGGACACCTGGCTCCCGCTCTAGACGCGTCCTTCAGGACTCGGGCCCTCCACAGGGAGCCCAGGGAATGCCCCCTGGGCGCGGGGCATGGTTTTGTGACAGGACAGTGGTCAGGGTCATTGATTTGTGATCTGTAACATAAACCAGGCCTTGTCCAGACGCTGTCCCCCGCCTCCGAGAAACAGTTGAGACTGTCCGTTTATCCTGGGGAGGGCAGCCACGCGAGCGTCAGACCCGGGCTGCTCGTGGAAGTGCCTGCCCCAGGCCTGCACAGGCTGACCGAAGCCACCCCAGGGCGGGCCCGGGAATCTGGGTTTTTGGTAAATGGCCCGGTGATCCGCGGGACCCAGATGCCTGGGGAACCCGGCACAGCAGCGCCCTGGGCCTCTCTGTGCAGCTGTGGGCGCTGCAGAGATTTCCCCCGTGCCAACTCCCAAGCGTGGCCCTGGTGCGTTTTGTGACTGCGGGAGCTCTGTTCCTGCGCGAGCAGCAGCTCCCGCCTCCGCAGCACCTTCTTCTGCGGCCTTTGCCCTCGGCGGAAGGGTCTCCCGCCTCCTCTTTGACCAAACAGACCCTGGTGCTCCAAGCCCTCCGTATCTAAGCACGCTGCCCTCGCCGTTTCCCCTGCGCGCCTGGGCGTCGAGGGCTCGGACCATGTTTGCATTTAGTCAGAGTCCAGAAGGGCCGGAGAGGCGCCCCGTGGACCGCCTCGTCGCTGCACCCTCGCCTCGCGGTCTGGCCCGCGCAGGCCTGTGTGGCTGGAGCGGTGAGAGAGACAGGTGATGGGGAGGTGAATGGTGGCCAGAAGCAAGGCGAGGCCTTGGGTGGTGGTGAATAAACTTTTAATTGGGTAATATATGAATCACACCCTATACAGTTAGCTTGACTTGTAAAGAAAAATAGGTGGAGGTGCCCATTTGCCTCCTGGAGCTGGCCCTTCCCCTGGTCAAAATGAGGAAGAGGACAGCAAAGGGAACCACTGCGCAGAAGCTGCAGCCGGCCACTCTGGCACGGAACCTGGCCCTTGAGGGGTGGGACTTGGTTTCCCTTTCTGGCGCATAGGCCCCTGATGCTGCCTTTGAGGGGCTGGGGCACGTCCAGGCTGAGAAGGGCCGGCTCTGGTTGGCCGCCCTGAGGCAGCTTGGGCAGAAAGAGGAGGCGGGAAGAGGCGGGGCTGTGGGCGTGTCCTGCTCCAGCATCTGGCAGCAGTGTGTGTGGAGCTGACCAGACACCTATGACTCCTGTCTCCTAGGTGGCCCGAGGCAGCCGGGATGCCAGCTCTCCCCAGGAACCCTGCTTCTTGCTGAGAAACATGATCAACAAGTCCCGTGAGTGATGCCCAAGAGCCTCCAGTCCGAAAAATGTTCCCGGAGAAGCAGTCTTCGTTATCATCCCGGGACCCGGGGGCGGGGGGCAGGGGGTGTGTGGAGGGACAGACAGGGAGCTAGGACCCCCTCTTCATCTTGAAGGACATGGGAAGTGCTCGGGCCTGAGCCGTTTGCTGGAAAGCAAGGGCCAGGCCGGGCCGGGGCTGGGCTGGCCTGAGTTGGGGGGCGGGGGGCCCAAACGGGGCGGCGAGAAGGTGGACGAGGGCCGCACCTGCCTCTCTCTGCCTCCAGCCCCCCTGTGCGTGTGCCCTGCAGGCTGGAGGCTGCTGGCCATGTTGGCGCTCGTGCTGGTCGTCATGGTGTGGTACTCCATCTCCCGAGAGGACAGGTACGCCGGGCCGTGTGCGAGGCCAGCTTCCGTGTCCTCGACCTCAGACGCGGGAAGGAGCGTCCCAGGGCCGGGGCAGAGTGGGGCAGGGGGCTCGGAGAGCCCCAGGGGACCTCTCCCTTTAGCTGCTAGCACGAGATTCTTCCAGGAGGGTAGGTGGTGGGTCTGGGGGCAGGGCGTGGGGTGACGCCCCCAGGCCCTTTCTGGGACGTTCAGAAGGAAGAGCTGGCTCCTCCATGGTTTGGTTTCAAAACGGACCAGGGGTCAAAATGACCCCCTCGCCCCCGCACATTGCACTCCAGCGCTTGGGACCGATGTGCCAGGGAAGAGGGTGGGGGCTGGGCCTCGCACTGACCGGAGCTCCCGCCTCTCCTCCTCTTCCGCCCCCAGTTTGTATTTTCCCATCCCAGACAAGGAGGAGCCCTGCCTGCAGGGGGAGGCAGAGAGGAAGGCCGCTAAGCTCTTTGGCAAGTGAGTGCTTAGGCTGAGGTGGGTGGGCAGGGCCTGAGCTGAGCCAGGATGGAGAGTTTCACAGGGTGAGGGGGGGGCCGGGGGGAGGGGGCTCAGAGCTAGCCGGACTCGGGGTGGGCATGCTGGTGGACCTGGGTTAGGAGGAGTAAGTGAAGGAGGGAGTGGCCCTTCGACATGCACATGGGAGATGAGTCAGAGGTCTGACCCTGATTCTGACCTTCACATTAATCCTTTCCTACCCGCACCCTGCTCTCACCTCTCCACAGCTACTCTCGAGACCAGCCCATCTTCCTGCATCTTAAGGATTACTTCTGGGTCAAGACACCCTCCGCCTACGAGCTGCCCTACGGGACCAAGGGGAGTGGTAAGCACTGCCTGGGGGTGTGGAGACAGTGGGTCACCTTGGCAACCCCCTCCTGTTTGGCCTTCCACAGTCCTGGTGCCCAGGTTCTCAGCCGGGCCCAGGCTCCGCCCCGGGCAGGAATGCAGAAGACTGGCAAAGCGCTGGGAGTGGGCAGAAGAGGGAGAGTGGCAACTGGTTCTTGTCATCAGCCCCTGCCAATCGGTTCTTTTTGTAGAGGATGTGCTTCTCCGGGTTCTGGCCATCACCAGCTCCTCCATTCCGGAGAGCATCCTGCGGTAAGGCGACTGCTCTCTGGCTCTAGCCCCAGCGCCTTCTCCTTCCTGCCCCAGTGAGACGTGGTCAGGGCCTGGCACCCCCATGGAGCCCTCCCGTCGCTGGTCCCCCGTGGCCCATTTGGCCCGTTTCCTAGCCTGCCCATCTTCCGGGGAGGCAGGCACATTAGTCCCCGCAGCAGTGAGCCTGGACATCTGGCCGCGGGAGCCGGCAGAAGCTGCTGAGGGGTCGCTGGGGCAACAGGCAGGCCCCGGGCAGCAGGCGAGGGCTCTGCAGTGGGGTTCCTATGGGCACGCCTCAGTGGTCTTCGTGTCTGTCCTCCTCTCCCTCCCGTGCTCTGCTCGGTTTCCTCTCCGGGTACAGAGGCCCAGGGCCCCTCAGAGATGCCCGGGGACCAGGGACTGAGGGGGCCTGGGGAGGGTCCCTAAGCCCGGCCGGGCAGGGGCAGACCCAGGGTGGGGCAGCGGGCGCTCCTGGGTCTGAGCGCTGTCTTCTCGGCAGCCTCCAGTGCCGCCGCTGCGTGGTGGTGGGCAACGGGCACCGGCTGCGCAACAGCTCGCTGGGCGAGGCCATCGACAAGCACGACATGGTCATCAGGTCTGTACGGCCGGCTTGCCCGCTTCTGTTTGGGGGTGGCTGCAGGCGGGCGGGGTTGGGGGGCCCAGGCGACAGCAGCCTCCTCCCTCCTCCCAGGCTGAACAACGCCCCGGTGTCCGGCTACGAGGGCGATGTGGGCTCCAAGACCACCATGCGTCTCTTCTACCCGGAGTCCGCGCATTTCAACCCCAAGGTGGAGAACAACCCGGACACGCTGCTGGTCCTGGTGGCCTTCAAGGCCATGGACTTCCACTGGATTGAGAGCATCCTGAGCGATAAGAAGCGGGTACGTGGGGACACGGGGACCCTGCCCGAGTCCGGCCCTCTTTGCCGGGATGTCTGCTTTGCTGACCTAGAGCTGGCGACGGGAGACATGAGCCCAGTCTCCTGCGGGGCCACCCAGCAGCCAGGGCCCGGGGCCGGCAGGAGTCAGGCGGCAGCCAAGGGTGTCCCAGGCTTGAGGCTGCCTGGAGCAGAAAAGCTGCCAAATTGTGTTTGCCAGGGAGAGAGCTGGGAGCAGAGGAACCGGTCTACAGTCCTCTCCGGGCAGGGGCAGGTTAGGACACTCAAGACCTGGGTCCTTTCCAGGAGTTCCCCAGAAAGTCCATTGTGTCTCCTTATCGTCCAGTCAAGGGCTGAACTGTCCAGTTGGTGCTTTTGCCCAGTGTTCACACAACTCTGACTTCGAGGCCCAACCCCTGACCCCGACCTGTCCGGAGATTCTTAGAAGCGGGATGGTTGGACCTCATGCTGCACTCACTGTGTCTCCTGCCCCGCCGGGTGGGGGCGCCCTCCTCTCTATCCCTGCTCCGCTCCTCAGGTCCCCCTTCCTATCTCTGGTGCAGGCCTTCCCCTCCCTCCCCTCACCCTGAGGGTCTCGGCCATCACGTGGACCCCATTCTCTGGCCGAGGACTGCTGGGCTGGACCCGAGAAACACCCTGTCTCCCACCCCTTCCTTCCAACCTCATACCCCCCCAGGTGCGAAAGGGCTTCTGGAAACAGCCTCCCCTCATCTGGGACGTCAACCCCAAGCAGATCCGGATTCTGAATCCCTTCTTCATGGAGATTGCAGCCGACAAACTGCTGAGCCTGCCCATGCCGCAGCCACGCAAGGTTAAGCAGGTGCTGATGTGACGGGCAGCTGGCGGGGGGCGGGGGGGCACGGGTGGGAAGTATGCGGGGCGGCCCGAGAGAGTGAGGGCGCTGGAGAGGCCCCCCCGCGAGAGGAGCGAGCCATCAGCTCCCATAGGAGGAGCACCTGTGAAAGCCGGGGACCTTCGGGGGGCGCGAGCGCACGCGTGTGCGCGCGCACACACACATACACACACACACACACGTGTCTTTCAGCTGGCCCGGGGCCTGGGAGAGCACAGACTTGAGAACCGCGGGCCCTCTCCAACGTGGAGAGTGATGGGACGGCTGTTCCCAGGGCTTGGGGCCGGACTGAGAGGATGGTTTGGGCAGGCGCCAGGCAACACTTGTGCGCTGGGCCTTGCTGGGACAGTCATGGTCTTGTCTGCAGAACACCCTGAGCTGGCGTGGTCGCTTCAGCAGCGATCCCGCAGAGGGGTTGGCCTGGGCTGAGGGTTTGAGCGTACAGTTTGTCTGGCTTGTCACGGTGAGTTTGTGGAGTCACGATGTAGTTTTGCAAGTTACGGTTTTGGTTTTAGCTCTCAGAGCCCTTGGTGGTCGCGTGGACATGGCTGGTGGGCACTGGCTTGGTGCTTCCCAAGCACGTCCTCACCTGCCTTTTGTGAGAGGCCGGGCGGGCCAGTGGACAGAGGTGACCAGCAGAAGTAGACAGGACTCCCGTGGCCTTGGGCAAGTCAGCTGCTCGGAGCATGTTCTCTTATCTCTGTGGTGGGGGTGTGACCTTTGAAGGCCAGAGCAGGATTTTAAAAACTTACAAAGCAGGTCTGTCATGGAGACGCGCACACAGTGGAGGCCAAGTTTTGAGTAAATTATTTTATTCTTTATGGGTGCCCACTGGGGTTCAGCTTCGCGTGTTGAGCCCCTGCTGCTGGGACCGCTCTGCGCGGGTTCCACCCCAGACAGGCAGGTGAGCAGTAAGTCTTGCTCCTTGCTCTGGGGGCCCTGGGGCCAGCAGAACAAACACACAGGGAATAGCATGGCATTGCAAGATGCCCAGCAGAGAGTTGTACCAGGTGCTGTGGGGTCTCGGAGGGGGACAGGCCTCGGCTGGGGGCTGTTTTGGAGACCCCGCCCCCAGAGGAGATGGTGGTGCTGGGGTTGGGCCTTCCAGGGTCCTGGGGCCCATTTGGCAGAGAACAGGGGAGGGTTGTCATTGGACAAAACCCAACACCAAACGCTCCCCCTGCACTGAGTTCTGCATGTAGGGTTGCAGGGGCAGCTTGCAGGCAGTTTCTGCCCCTGAAGGCTGCAGGGGGAGGCAGGAGAAGGGAAGGACGAGAACCCAGCTCCTGCCGTGGGAAGAGAAACAGCAGGGGCGGACCTGGCCTGTGTTGGTTTCCTGTCATTGCCTCACAAATTGCCGCAGCGCCGCGGCCCACAGCGACACCCAGGCACCCGCTCCCCGCTGCTCCGTGGGTCAGAAGTTCTGTCCAGGGTGGCCGGGCTCTCCGCCTGGGGTCGGTATGCGGTTGCCCTGCCGTCCCAGAGCCGTGTGTTCCCAGGAAACCTGCCGTAAGCTGCAATGGCGTGAGGTGAAGAGCAATTGCCGTTGCTCTCGTCTTTCTTTCTTTCTTTCACCGCAGTTGCCACTTTCAGTTCGTCCAGTTTTACGCTAAGCACAGCGCCCTTACGAGGTCTCTCAGGCGTTCCTGAGACGTTAGGGCACATCTTGCTGATGGACACCCAAAGTGAACCTCGAGAAAGCACAGATGTTCAGCCTGGTTCAAAGCTCTGGCGGCGGGATGCTGGGTGTGGTGCTGGGGGAAGGAGCTTGGCCGGGCCACTCTCGCTGCAAAACGCATGCTGAGGCTCTGTGTGCTTTTTACCTTTTTTCATAAACGTGAAAATCCTCTTGGGGCGTCTTTTGGTTAGCGAACACAGGCGCTTTGGTAGGCCTTTCGTCAAGGCGAGTGGCGTAACAGGAACTTGCGGAAAGCGGTGAATGCAGCACCAGGCTGAGTTCTCATCTGGAGGCTGGGGAGAGGGGTGGGGCCGACTCATTTCCAAGCTCCTTCTTGTGGGAAGAATCTACTTCCTCGTGGTTGCAGGAGCAAGGTTCCATTTTCTCGCTGACTTCTGGCCAGGGTGGGCAGAGCTCCCTCAGCTCCTCCCCACGTGTCCCCGCTCCGCCTTCAGCCAGCCCCGGCTTGATAAATCCACCGTGCTTCCTATCTCTGGCTTCCTCCACTGCTCACCTCCAGACCCAGATAAATAAGCTCATGGAATTAGGTCAAGCTCACCAGGGTTATCGCTGTCATGGTCAATGGTGCCGTCTGCAAAGCAATGTACCTTAATGTGATGTAGCTCCTCATAGCTGTGGTTTCCACACACGCGCGAGGGCCTTTGGGAGTCACCTGAGAACTCTCCCACGACAGCACAGACTTCCAGGTGGAATGGAGAGGTGTATGACACTGCCAGCTTCCCGGCTTGGACAGCTGGGTGGGCAGGAGTGTGTTTCACTGATCTCAGGAGCACAGGGAGAGAGGAGAGGTGGGTGAGTTTAAAGGGCCGGTGGCCAGGCGGGGCTGGCCGGAAGGCCGTGGCAGCGTGGTGCGGCGAAGGTCTGAAGGGGATGAGGTAGCACAGTGGTAGTGACATGAGGGGACATGGGCGACATGGACGGAAGGCCGGGCAGGAAGTGACAGATCAGATGAAATGATAGCAGGGTTCAGAAGCAGATGCTGGCGAAACCCCGGCTTCTGGAGGCCTGACCAGCTGCAGTGTCTGGGAGGCAGAAGCTGAAGACAGTGGGATGGGGCAGGGCGGATTCGGGACCCCCAGAGCATCTGTCCCTGTGAGTGAACTGGGGATGGGGAAAGGCAGGTCCCTGGAGCAGCCCATGAAGTAGATGGAAAAGTCTTGCCATCCCCTCTTGACAGGAGGGAAGAGCCCACCTCACAAAGGGTCCCCCATGAATGTGGGGGCCCCACGTCTGAGAGGTGAGGTTCTCCAAGGCTCGGAGCAGAACCGTCCCACTCCTTAGGGAGCTGCTGAGCAGGGATGAGCCACAGTTTCCCCATCTGTACTGTGCCGTGTGGTAGCTATGAGCCACATATGGCTATTTAAATGTAAATTTCAATTAAATAAAATGAAAAATCCAGTCCCTCAGCTACACGAGCCCCATTCGCTTGCTCAGTTGCCAGCTGTGCTGGTGGCCACTGTGCAGGGTGGCCCAGAAGACGCTGCCAGGGGCACAGCCCCCTAACACCGCCGCCCCCACCCCTTGTCCCCCAGAAGCCCACCACAGGCCTGCTGGCCATCACCCTGGCCCTCCACCTCTGCGACGTGGTGCACATCGCCGGCTTCGGCTACCCAGACCCTCACAACAGGAAGCAGACCATTCACTACTACGAGCAGATCACACTCAAATCTATGGCGGTAAGGGCCCCCACCTGCAAGCTGGGAGGGGCAGACCGGCCTGGGACGCGGAGGGGAGTGAGTGGTGCCAGGGGCCCGGAGGGAGGTCACTCAGAGTCAGAACTGGCCTCGAGGCCTCTGGACTCCCAGGCCAGTGTCTTCTCTGTTTGGCCACAAAGATTGTCCTTTCTGAGAGGCAGCACGGGGAAGGGAGTTCCCAGCGTGTGGGGCAGTGGGGAGGGCCAAGGAGGTTCTCCTGGGCCAGAGGCGTCCCTAGGAGCCCCTCACTTGGCTTCCTTGGCTGTCTCCACAGGGGTCGGGCCACAACGTCTCCCAAGAGGCCCTGGCCATCAAACGGATGCTGGAAATCGGAGCAGTCAAGAACCTCACTTACTTCTGACTTGGGCGGGAGCTGCACCCATCGGTCAGCCCACTCTGCTGCCTGAGCGACACCCCCGCCACGGTGGTGGGGGTGCCTGGTGCCTGCGGGACCAGCCTGGTCTCCCCCTTGCCTGTGTGGGGAGGGGCCCTGGGACTGGCCAGGTCCAAGGAGAGGCCATGCCCCTGGCTGCTCTTGTGGAAGCCAGGTCTAGTCCAGGTGGAGGTCCCGGGGCTGTGGGAGCCCGGCGAAGGAACGAGGGCTGTTGCTGTGACATCTCCTGTCCGTCGGTGCCGGGAGGTTATTTAACGGGCTATTTAATTAAGGGGAAGAAAGTGCCGTGGGCTGGTCCCGCGGCATCCAGAAAAGGGGGCATTTACAGTGTTTGGACCACTTTTTATAAAATCACAAAAGTGATGCGCCCACTAAGGCCTCGACCCTGAGCTGGCCTCCCAGGATGGGGGGTCGCCTGGAGCGTGTGCGTGTCCGTTCTCCAGAGAGCGGCTGCCCCTCCCAGCGGGCGTGGGACGAGCAGTGGTAGGTGTGTCCCGTGGAGAAGGGAACCTCACCTGGAAAAGAGGTACCCAACAAAGTAAACTATTTTTCCTAGAACAGAAGCAGTTGTGATAATGCTGTGTCGTTTTGGATGGGGGAGGATGTGGGCAGGTGGTGGGACCCAGCAGTGGACAGCCCTGTTAAAGACCCAGGGGGACCCAGAGCAGGTCACAGTCACTCAGGAAGTTTATTTTTGAGTATAGCGCTTTGTGCCAAGTCATACATTGTCACCCCGGTGTGGCAGGCAAGTGGTGCCCAGAGCAGCCCCGTCTGCCAGACACCCAGCCTGGCATCCGCCTGGCATCCTGGATCCTGGTGTACTTCCCAGAGGCGGGGAGGGGTAGCACCCTCCCCACCTTCCTTCCTCTGTCTTACCACCAGCTCACAGTTTGCAAAATCTCATGCTGGGAGGTGTCTGTGTGAGGACGCGGGTGGAGTCAGACAAAGGAAGCCAAGTTTTCCTTCGCAGATTAAGTGGGAATCATAAAAATGGAGTTTGCAGAAGGTCCTGCCAATGGCCCGGGCTGCCAAGGTTGGGGCGGGCAGGGCTGGGGCAGCAGCTAAGGGGTTTGGCATGGCCTGCCCACCAGTTGCCAGGCCAGGGGGTAAAATGCCTCCCCCTCCCCAACCGCCCGTGGTCTCTAGACTTGGGATAGCCCTGCCATTTGCCTGCCTCTCCCCTCTTTGTTCTCCATCTTCCCAAGCCCTGCTTGGCTGCCAACTGGGCTTGCTGCCACCCCACAACTGTCTCTTTACATCTGGAGCCAGGAGGGAGAGTTGGAGCTCCCACAGGGGTGGGACTCACAGCTGTGTGCCTGGCTTTCTCGGAAAGAGTCGAGGCCTTGAGGTTTTGGAGCTGGGCTGGGACAGGACAGAGAGAAAAGGGCAGGGGCTTAGGGAGGGACAGGAAAATGACACACTTCTCAACAGTGTTAGAGTGGCCTGGAGAACACCCACCATCACCCCATCAGAGGAGGGAAGGGAATGGCCGCTCTGGGAATTCCGGGGAGAGGGGAGAACTCTGCCAGCAAACAGGGCCCCGGCATCTGTTGCCCCACACGGGCTTTTGTAAGGCAGGGGGGAGGGGTCGTGCATGGGGGGGTGTGAGCACAGGATTGGGGATCTCAGTTCTCCCGTTGCTTCCCCAGCTGTTACTCATTGAGGGTATGCAAGGGAGTGGCCATTTCCCCATCCAGGCCCTTGAAAGTGGCCGTCAGCACACACGATCCAGCTGTCCTAGATCGAGGTCACTGCCTGTTACTGAACAGGCCTAAACGTGAGCCAGAATCCAATACACACGGATGGGTCAGGCTCTGCATGCACATGCATGTGGATACAGGGCATGTTACACTCTCGTTGGGTTACGCCTCTGATGCCCTTCATGATCATGCACACACGCAGGGCTGCGTGTGGGGGTGGGGTGTACACACCCAACCCGTTCAGTGCTCCCTCGGGGGTGGGCTCAGCTTTCTCCAGGGAGCAGCCTGAGGCCCGGCTGGCGGAGGGGCGGTGCTGCCCGTGAGCTTTGATGTGCAGTAGCTGGGTGGGGTTTTTGGTGTACTGAGAAAGGGACTGTCATTCTCCCGCTGGCCCGGCAATGTGAATGAACTGCCTGTCAGCCTGGCTGGTACACATTAAACCGCGCCCTGAGCGTGGGGCAGGAAGGGGAACAGGGAACAGGAGGGGCAAGCTGCAGTGCAAGCCCACAGTCTGCGTTCTACACCAGGCTCTGCCACTTAATCATGGAGGACCAATCATTTCTCCACGTCCGTGCTCCCAGGTCTAATGTTTCTCGAAACTAGAGGGTGGGCCCAGCCCAGGAGGACCTCTTAGATCAGTATTATCTGGGGACGAATGAAGAACGCAGGTTCTTGGGTCTTACCCAGGCCGCTGGGGTGCAGGACTCTGGAATTTTAACGAGCACTCAGAACCACTGCTCTAGCAGTCTAGACTCCAGATGACCTCATGCGCCTCTCAAATCCACCGTCTGGGTGCAAAGCCCATCCTAATCCCCCGCGTCCTGGAGCCGCTTGCAAGAGGAGCCACCGGCACGGCCGGCCCCGCCCCCGGCGGAGGGCGGCAGGGTGCGCATGCGCATTCCCGCCGGCGGGCTGAGACCAGCCCGGTGGCCGTGGGAACCGGCGGGGATGGTCCCCGCTGAGCGAGGCCTCTGGGGCTCGGCTCCGGCCCGGCCTCGCCCGGCTCTATGAGCCCTGCCCCCCTCCGCAGAGGCCTGAAGAAGGGAACTCCCAGCCCAGACACAGAGCTGCGCCAGAAGGAGGTTAGGCTTTGATCTAACCCACGAACACATTTAAGGGATACCTCGTATTAACGTCAGATGGTGTGCCTTAACTTTGGGCACTTCGGCTTTTTATTTACACTTTCTAGGGACAATAGCACATCCCCGCAGACGGACTCGTCTAGGGAAAGTGGGAGCTGGGAGCAGTTCTGTGAGGCAGGAAAAGGCGGAATGCACGCAGCGCAGCACAGACGGTGGGCTGGGTGGCGGGTCGCCCCCCTGCTGCCCCGCAGTCCGCCGGGCGAAGCCCGGGCCCTGCGCCTGGAAGACGGACTGTGCGTGCCCTCCTTGCTCACGACGAGGTTTTCAGGGTCTGTCTAATGGGTAGACCGTGTGGACTGAGAAGGATGATATAGATGTTAGATCGGAAAGCTGCCTTGCATAATGGAAAACACCAGGAAGCAGACGAAACAGGCGAGCTACGGCTGCCAGGTCAAATATTTGCCCAGGTCCATAGTAACATGGCCGGTTCCAGAAAAGTCTGTCTCTGCGTCACCGCAAGCAAAGGGAGGGTAAGACAGCGAAATGACTGAAATGCAGGCTTTGCATAATCAAACAATGAACAGGGAGGGCCGGCTGCTCTCTGGCAGAGATTGTCCTGTGGAAGCCAGACGCCTTTGGGGGCTTTTGGAGAAAGCCCTTTCTTGGGAGACATTATCCATTAATTTCAATGGTGTGCGCCTCACGCAGCGCACCGCGGTGGGTTCCTACACCAAGGTTGATAAGGACGATCTCTGTGAGTGAGATCTCTCCACCCTGACTTTTTCGCTGTCTTAATTATAGCTTCAGAAAACTGTTGGTTGGTTTTTAGCATTCCCATGGTTCTGCACCAGACATGGCCCCAGGAAAATCTTTCCAAATTAAAAGTTTAGGGGTGTGTGTGTGTGTGTGTGTGTGTGTGTGTGTGTGTGGCTATAGCCTGTTTTCCGTTCCAGTTCTTCTCGGGAAGTTTACCTCTCTTGTCCGAAGGAGGCATGGAGATGAATCCCGAGTCTCAGGAGATGCCAGATCTGGGGGGAGCCCAAACCTATTGGAAGGCTCTGCCTCCTCATGTACGAGAGCTGGGGGTTGCAGAGAGCTGGAGTCAGGTGGGAGAGATGATTGTCCTGTCTATGAGGCTCTGACAAAAGCTTCTAGGGAAAAAGGAACTTGGGGAGGCAGATTTCAGGCTCACAGGGAAAACTAACATTTTAAAGGACATCCACCCCTCGAGAGAGGCACAGCTTCTTCTCAGGAATCTTGCAAGACCGGGAGGGTGGACTTGGGTGGAGGGAGTGCGAGAAGGCTTCGATGTGGAAATCACACTAGGGAATTGAAGTTGGAATTACTGAACTAAGCTATTCCAGAACCATCTATTAGTCTGAGACTTCCCCCAAACACTATTTACCTACATCGCCCATTTTAACACTTAAGGAGTATCTTCTGCTTTAAAATGTGTTTCTCTCTTGAGGGGAAAAAGAAAAAAAGAATTAGTAGAGTGGAAATTGGAGTCTGGTAGGGCAACCCTCTCCAGTTCTGTTCTCTTTCTCTGTAGATTTATGTTCCACCGGTAAAGGCCTGCATGGCAGCAGAGCTAGAGAAACTGTAAATTAAAAGTCAAATGGGGGTTCTTGTCTAAAAAATTCTCCTGTAGAAGCCCTGGATCCTTATCCATATCGCTTTATCCCCACTGCCCTCCTTCTTCAGTATTTCTTCCCAGTGCCGTGTTCGTTAGTGTCACAAGTACATCTTCCGGTCCTTGGGCATCAAGACCCTGGCCCTTTTAATTTTCTTACAAAGCAGGCAAAGGTGGTATCTTTAATCTGGTCCACTGGAACGCGTCTTCGGGGGTGACCTTCAGGGGGAGAGCCCTGTGTTCCGTTTCTATCCTGAGCAGCTCCTTTCCTCTTGCATCATCGGGAACAGACACTGGAGAAGCTCCGCTTCCTGAGACCCCAGTTCTCTCTCTCTCGCTGTTTCCTGAGACTCCGCTTACCTTGTCTTTGAATCTCAGGAGCATTCTTTGAATGTTCCCATGGCATTCCAAGGCATGCCCAAGGGCCACGAGGTTAAGCAGCAGCAGAAGGAGACAGATGTCTTTGCAGGGCTGATCTCCCTGATCTGCGGGCTCAAGAACCACTTTGGGCCCCAGGGTGAAGTAGATCCCAGCCTGGTGGGCGGGCTTAGTGGACTGTTCCAGAGAGGAGATGCGGGAACATGGAGTGGCAGGCAGATACCAGCACCAGGAATTTAGAACACAGTCAACGAGAATGGTGTGTGTTCACAAAAGGCCCTTTAAAAGGATTAGGGCAGCCCTTGCTGGTGTAGCTCAGTGGATTGAGCCCTGGCCTGTGAACCAAAGGGTCGCTGGTTCAATTCCCAGCCAGCCCACATGCCTGGATTGTGGGCCAGGCCCCCAGTAGGGGGCGCATGAGAGACAACCACACATTGATGTTTCTCTCCCTCTCTTTCTCTCTCCCTTCCCCTCTCTCTAAAACTAAATCTTAAAAAATATATATATATATATGTATATATATATATAAAAGGGCTAAGGCAGGAGTAAGTACAACTACAGGGCCTGTAGTAATGAGAGATCTCCGTGGATGTGAGCCCTAGTTGTGAGAGGGGTAGAGGAGAGGGAGCTGGGAAGAATAGCACTTAGGGAAAAGGATCGATGATCGTCTTCCTACAGCAAAAATGCATTTGCCCAGGAAAAGGAGTCCTTATTTTTAGAAAGAAGAGTAGCTTGGGGTTTCCTCATGTTTGCCAGCTTTTGACCAGGTGAGGAGGATTGAAACTAGGGAGTTAGGGGAAAGATGATCGGAGCCTTTGGAACCGGGAAGCAAAGGTCAGGCCGAGAGGTCCTTATCGGCCATCCATTTACCGAAGGCTGCTGGTAGTTTAGCTGTTTACACTGCAGATGGCTGGCGTGTGGTCGTACCTGAAGACAACTTGCATCAGAGGCTTCTAAAAGACTTCGTTTTTTTAAAGGAGGAAGTACAATTCAAGATTTAATGATAATGTCATTGGTTTGTGTCTAAGTGATTATGTTTCTTTAGATAGGCACCCCAACTGGTACTTCAAATAAAGGTCTCTATGCAAATCAAGATAGCTTTTATTTACATGTGTACACTTTTATTTTAATAAAGAGTTTATTTTAGGAGAAGAAACTCATCGCAGGGCTGCCTTCGTCTTTTCTTTTCCTGGCGCCGTCATAAACCACACCCGACACCTGGGAGGAGAGCGTGGCATCTGCGGAGTGCACCTTGGGGTTTCGATTCCGATTCCTGAATAGCAAACGCCCACGCTGTGCCTGCACCTCCCCACATGGGAAGGGAGAAGTGCAATCCCTGTTCTGAGAAATCTCCCAAGAACAGCATCGTGTTGTTTTCATTTCCTCAGGTCCTTTCCGCTCCGGAAGCTCGGAGGCAGCCTCAAGGCCGATTCCTTCCGAGCGCTCGGTTCCCCGGGCTCCATCAGAAAGGGGCTGGATGGGGTATTCTGCTCTTCCAGCGAGAGCGCTTCCTATCCCAGGAAGGTCGACGAGGTGGTGGAAATAGCTGTGGCCTCTCCAGACTGATAGCGAGCCTGAGAATTAGAAACTGGGCTTCCATCCAGGGACTCCGAGCCAACAGCGCATTTTAAAACGATCAGAAAACTGGACACTGGCCTTGGTTGGGGAGGAGGGGTGGCATTTGATACAAGAATGGCTTTGTTTCCCAGGAGCTGTGGTCTTTCCAGGTCACTGGGGGACTTGAGGGGGAGGTGCCAGTCCCGCCTTCCTAGTGGAGCTGGGGCCTGACCCTGCTCGGCCTACCTCAGAGTGGGCGCCAGTGCACGGCCTTTCCCGCAGGCCGTCTCCATCCTATTCTAGAATGAACGTGGCCTTGGGCTGACGCTGTGGGACGGAAACATTCTGCAGAGGAAGTCACGTGTGTCTCACCCCCCTGTTTGCCACTCGTTAGCTCTGTGACCTTGGGCAAGTCTTTGGGGTTCTCTAAGCCTCCTTCCCTTGCTGGTACATTGTAATACTTTTCAGACTTAGGAGGATTGGGTAAGATTACAGAGGGAGACTCATTTCAGTTCATTGGAAATCACCTACAGGGGAATGCAGGGCTTCCCAGGGCCCTAAACAAGGTGTTTTTTAACACCTCCCTTGACAGCTTTTTTTGCACCCTCCCTCCTGTGCAAGAAGTGAAAAGCGCTGGCGACCAGGAGGGGTGCACGCAGCTCAGTCTGGGCTCCTTCCGAGTGCCTCAGCGTTCCAGAAGCCCCAGATGCTACCGATTTCCCCCCTTCTGTTCTCTTTCACTGAGGCCTTTCCTGTGACCTCTTGTGCCTTCGGCGGTCCTTGCTGTATTTGTGCAGCAGAGGGAGCTGGGTGGGGCGGGGGGGCACTGGGTGGCTGAGCCTTGAGTGCTTGGCCCCTGTCGAGGCTCTCTGCTCCTCTTCTACGACAGTCCACACACTTACTCTGGGGGTGCCTGAAACTCAGGACGCACTCATTCTGCTCTGCGGGACAGCAGCTTCCTCCCCGGTGCTCTGGTTATTCTGAGTCAGAGCCTCAGGTGTCAGGAAAGAATGGGTGCCTTCGCCCTGTTATGAAAGCCGTGTGTGTGGGGGGCAGGGGGCAAGGGAGGCTGTGGTGAGGTTGAGGAGGAATACCTCCCACCCACTTCCTGGGGAAGACCAGGACGAACTATGGATAAATCTTCTTAAGTCATCCTCTTTCTTATTCTAGCACCCCAAGGCATTTTCCGTCTGGTTTTGGAAGCTTGGAAGATTGGTTAGAGCCTCATCCCGATAAGCCCCAAGGTTGTGGGTTGGATTCCTGGTCTGGGGGCGTACAGGAGTCAACCAATGAATGTATACATAAGTGGAACAACATGTTGATGTCTTTCTCTTGTGTACTCTTTCTCCCTGCCCCCTCTCCCTAAAATCAGTAAGTAAAAAATTAACCTAGCATGTTCAGGAGCCAACACCCTGACCTCTGTGCCAGGCCAGAAAGGTACTAGAAGCGGCATCGGAGACTGGCCTGTACACATACATTTCTCATCAGTTTCTACTCCCCCCTGCCCCCCCGCTGGGCCTGGGGGCTGCAAAGGAAGGTATTTCAGGCCTGGGAGTTTTGAAGCAATAGGAAGCACGGTGGGAGCCAAACACCCTCCCAGGCGGAGGTGCTAAGAAGGCAGTGTGCATAGGCTCTGTGGGCTGGGGCCATCCCAGGAATCAGTGTATGGACAGAAGCACAGACCTTTGTGGTGAGGCTCCCATGACGGGTAAGGACTATGGGAAAGTGGGAGAAGAAGGGCCTAAAACCTGTGAGGAATGCCAACCTTCGGGGCAATCTGGGTTC
The DNA here is from genome assembly GCA_004026765.1 of Micronycteris hirsuta. Lineage (NCBI taxonomy): Eukaryota > Metazoa > Chordata > Mammalia > Chiroptera > Phyllostomidae > Micronycteris > Micronycteris hirsuta. Next base: position 56,043 of record PVJI01004461.1, on the reverse strand, counting down.
TCCAAAGTTCCACGTGAATCCTGCTCCCTGAACTAACCGCCTTGCTCGGCCCTGTTTACCCATCCCACCCCGTCTGCCGTCACTCTATGTCAGGGTTCCCACCCAAGCAAGGCCACTCTTGGAACGTGATTTGAGTCTTAGAGTGTTACGGTTTGCGGTGCCATAGGTTCTTTGAAGAGGGCCTCCTTCTCTGAACCCCAAGGAAGGGCACTTCCCTTGCAGAATGTTGCCGAGAAAGACCCGGAAGGACCCCTGCTGTACCCGGGATGACCCCTGTGCCGCTGAGCTGTGGACGGCAGGAGCCAGGTGGTTGTGGGTCCTGCTTCCGCAGCCCTCTGGGCGGGGCACAGCCGCAGGGGGAGGAGCCTGCCGGCAGGTGCCACAGCACCCCGACCAGAGCCGTCAGCGGCCTTCATGACCTAGGAAAACGGGATCACCCAGGGGCAAAGAACGCTGGGTCCCCAAAGCCCTTCCTGCGGCTCTGTGGGAACAAAAGGAAAGCACGAAGTTGCTGGGGTAACAACCCTAACATTTATTCTCGCGTGGGGAGTAGGAGGGACAAGGTGTTGATGTACTGTACTCTCTTGTCCGTGGCGTCTTGCTGAAGACAGGGCCGCTGTTCCTGGTGTGAATCCAGGCCCCTCGAGAGTCGTCAGCTGAGCAAGCAAGTCTCATCTCCCTAAGGACCTGGCCTCTAGTCCCCTCAAACCTACATCTGCCAGGGAACCCGCTCCCCTATGGCCAGAGAAGCTCTCACACTCTTTATATTAACTCTGATGTGCTGTCGAGGAGAGGGGAGTATGCAAAGCAGGGATGGGCGGGAAGGCTCTGGGGCTCACAGCCTGGAGAGGGGGCAGGGCGTGTCAGGTCAGGTGTTCCCCCTGCGCTTGCTCTTCCCCTCCTCCCCTCCCTCCGCCTCCCAGGACACCAGTCTCTGACTGGGCCAGCCCCGCCCCAGAATTAGAGGCATCAGTCCAAGGACAGAACTGCAAGAGTATGGACACAAAACACCAAACAATTTGGGGGTGCGCTCCCAGCCGGTGCGGTGAGAGACGGTCCTGTGTCCAGGGCCATTTCTAGCTCTGAGCAGCAGAGGGCGCTGGGGTGTCTGGGGGGCAGCTCAATGTTGGGGGCCGTTTCTGGCTCTGAGCAGCAGAGGGCGCTGGGGTCTCTGGGGCAGCTCAGTGTCGGGGAAGCGCTTCACCTCTTCTCCCTAGAGTCGCACCTGAGCCCAGGCGCGGGGGCGGAGCTTCTGGGCAGCCAGGGGCAGAGCTCTTGGGGAGACTGGAGAGTGATCGGCAGTTTCATTAAAGCAAAGTTAGAGCTGCCTCTAGTGCCTGCGGGAGGAGCAGGTAGGGAGGGGCCTCCAGGAAAGGGCTGGGGACCCGAGTGTCCAGCGCGGAGCACAGCGCACTCAGCTGCATCCTCTGACACTCCCCCACCCCGCGCCTCTGGCCCGCTGCAGCTGGGGACCCAGATTTGTGCTTCGGAGGAGGGCGGTGGCAGAGGCACAACGGGGCTGTCCTGGAGGCTGCCGGTTCTGGGGTCCTCTGCAAAGTACCCATGTTGTCTGGGGAGCCAGGACGTGCCCTGGCCCCACTCCCCCGCCTCCCTGCCGGCGGCGGGGGGATCCTCAGACGTGAGTCTGCATCCGCCGCTGCAGGGGTCGGCTGGGGTCGGAGTTCTGGGAAGAGGACTGGGAGTGGTGGGACGAGGAGGCGGAGGCCTTGCTGGCCTTGTCGAACTGCACGTAGCCGTCCTGCTTGCCGCTGCTGCTGACGCTGCTGTCACACTGCGTGTCCAGGAAGGAGCTGCTGTCGCTGAGGGAGCCCCTCTGGAACTCGCGCTCGCAGAGCTCGATGGACGAGCTGCCCATGCCCAGCACGAACCTCTGGCCGTAGTCATAGAGACGGCCCTGGCCGCTCAGGGTGCTGTAGATGTTGGTGAAGGACATGCCCGTGGGCACCCGCTGCTTGCCTGCAGGGCGCAGGTCCGGCTGGCAGCTGGACAGCGAGATGGTGGGGGTGGAGTGGTGCTCCTTGAAGGTGTTGACGCTGTAGTAGCCATTGGTGGGGTCCTGGGGCAGGGGCAAGGGCAAGAGCAGCGTCACCGGGCGGGGCAGAGACTGCACGGAACTCTGTGTGTGGAACCGGCCCTACCGTACACAGGCAGGGAGGAGGAGAGACGGGAGGAGGGGCTGCAGTGGAGAAACGGGTGAGGGGGGCGTCTGGAAGGGTTACCCTGGTGGGGGCACCAAGGGTGTCAGGTGTTCAGGTACAACTGGGAGGGGAGGGGGCCGAAAGGAGGGAAGCAGGGCCCGCCCCGTGGGTGTGTTTAGTTACGTCAGCACAATGCGAGGTCATTTGAGAACCAGACTGTGTTCGTTGTTTTTGTCCAGGTCTCAGATACTTAGTTTTCAAGTGCCTCTGTGAAAAGGCTGCGGGCCGGGAGCCTGCGGGAGCTCAACCCTGACTCTGTCGCCTCCTGAGGGTAGGGGTGAGGCAGCAGGTGCGTTCGTAGGGGAGGGTCCCACTTTAGGGAGAGGCTAGGCACCTGTCCCCAAAGTGGCTTCTGGCCTCTCTCTGCTATTTGCTGTTGTTGTTTGTCTGGACACAGGGCTCAGGCCGTCTGAGCTGAAGAGCAGAATCACACCGGGTCCCGCAGCTGGTGGCCACGCCTACCTTCAGGTTCTGAAACTCCTTCTCCTCTTCTTTGAGGACCTCCAGCTGCTTGAGGACTGAGTCTTGTTGGAATTCACCCCGGTCCATCTGCAACCCAAGAATGGCGGCTCAGCGGGCAGGTGGTGGGAAATGCCCACACCCCGCAAGGAAAAGTTGGAGAAACCAACTTGAAAGAAGCTTGCCATCTCTGCCTCCCCTCCCCCCACCTCCTACTGCCTGGCCCACAGGAGGCAGATGAAGGAGGCAGGAGGAGATTTCAGATCTCATGTTGCTCCTGGACCTCTGTCCCCAGAGACAGAGACAGACAGGGAAGGGGGGGCGGGCGGGTGAGAGACAGGACTCTGAGACCCAACTTACTCCCCTCCGGAGAGGGGACCACCCACAGAGCTCTCTCTCGGGCCGATTCCATTCAATTCATTGCGCATTTACTGTAGTGGTCCCCAACCTTTCTGGCACCAGGGACCAGTTTTCCTGGAAGACAGTTTTTCCATAGACCGGGGTCGGGGGGAGGGTGGTTTTGGGATGATTGGAGTGCATGGCATTCAAGCTCACCTCCTGCTGTGCAGCCCGGTTCCTAACAGGCCCGGACAGACCATTACTGGTCCTCGGCCCAGAGGTCGGGGACCCCCGGTTTACTGAATTTCAGGTCGGTCCCCGCACTGTCCTAAGGGCCAGGCATAGGCACATTAAGATACAGCTGTGCCCATCAGGACAGTAGATCTGTAGATAAAATGAGTGCAGAACCTTGACCAGTGGGCACGGGGCGGGCCCTGGCAGAGAGCGCGTCATCCGGTGCCAGGCTCAGGGAAGCGTTCGGAAGGGGTCACAATGAATCGTGGTGACCCTGGGCCACACAGCACTGACTGAGATGTCCTGATCTTCTTTAACAGGGACCAAAGAGCTCAAGAGAAGGATCACTTCTTGTTTCTCTCTGGGTCTGCGGCACACCTGGTACAGTGCCTTGAGTCCTGCAGTCATTGATGAAATCCTCTCCGGATGGAATATTTAATTGTTTTTTTTAAAATTAATTCTTTGATGTCCCAGTGCCAGTGCACTGCCGGCCCTACGTACAGTGAGGCGGTCACGAATGTTACCTTTGTGTTGGGTGAATGCGCGAGGTGGTGCAGCTCTAAATTTCTGAGAATTAAGGTAACAATTAAACTAAAGGGAAAGATAAAGCACACCAGCACACAATGGGTGTCTTAATCAGTCCGAACGCTCACAGGGGCGCTATCCTGCGGCCTGTGGCCGCTTCCCACGGGTCCTTCCCATGGGTCCTTTCTGCACACGGCATGACCCAGGCCAGACTCCTGCCCGCCCTCTGAGCTGTGACGATGCTCGTCCCTCGCAACTCACTTTCCTGGGGCCCCATGGCATCAGCCAGAGTACTTCCACCCTGTCACCTCCTCACTGACGCTGCCTTTGTCCCTCCCCAGGACGTGCCCTGGGCCTGACTGGACCGCAGGTCTGTTTCACCAGGTTCCACCGCCACGCCCTCCGCGTGGGGCTGCAGGGGGCTGGGGTGAAAGGCAGTGAGGGACGACAGGCTCCCCACGGGGGGCTTAGCCACAGAGCCCTCAGCAGGTCCCTCTGCGGAGTTGTCCTCCCCCCACCCCTCGCTTAACTGACTACTGAGTGAACCCCACCCCCCTTTCCTGAGGGTTTGGACTGGGGAGTGTGGAGACAGGCTGAGGCAGCCAGAACATTCCAGTGGGAAGGAATCCGGGCCCCATTTGGGACAAAGGACAGGCCAGGAACCTCCACACAGACTCACTGAAGCTCATCTGCATCGTTCTCAGGTCTAGGCTGGGTCTCTGTCCTGGGAAGGCTAAATGCCCTCCTGTGTCCGGCCTTTGGTTAGCCCTGGGGAAATACACTCACATAGATTCAGGAGCATGACCTTTGCCCCAAGGAACTCTGGGATAACTGGGGAGGCTGACAAGTCATTTGAGCAAGGCAGTGTAAGGGAGAAACACGCGGTGTTTGGGAAGAGCAAGGAAAATCCTGGAGGAGGTGACATTTGAGCGGATTCCTATAGGAGAACGTAAAATTCAATGGACAAGTTCAACAGGCAGAGGGGATCGCGGGCGCGAAACCTCTGAGGTCTAGAAGACTCGAAGGCTGAGAATCGCAGTTTTGGGGGTGTCTGCAGGGCCCCAGACATTTGGCAAGAAGGTGAAGTGGGAAAGGCTGGCGGGTGCCTTGTGGTGAGGAGCCTGCTGACGTGTTTGGTTGTGGACTTTGCCCAGCAGGCTTGGGGAGCCCCGGGGATTATATGTAGCCACGGGGCCAGACCATGCTTTAGAACAGAGGCAGGGTCGGAAGAGGCCAGGAAAGTCCCTGAGCTGGTGGAACAAGGAGACCGAGGCGAGACAATTAAACAAGGCCAAATAATTCGAGCAGCGTGCAGCCAGCTAGTGCATTGCAAGACCTTATCTTCCCCAACCAAGGACACTTGAGAGCAAATGGTTTATACCTCTCTTCCCTAACGAGAGAAGACAGAGCTTAAATCACCCTGGTCAGGGAGATAGAGAACAGCCACCCAATTAATGTCATTGATGCCAGCTGACCCCGAGGACAGCTGAAGTCAAGGGAACAAATAACAAAAACCTGATTAGAGTCAGACCGACCCAAGATAAAAGGAAAACAATAAAGCAGACCAAAGAATAATCCCAAACTCCCGTATGCATTCATTTTGGTGCATCGGCAGGTGAAAAACGCACCTGGAAAGCTGATGGATATTCTGCTGATATTCTCTTAAGATTCTCGTCCACAGATGAAAGGTAACCCTCCGGACAAAGACTCAGTACAGGCTCTCTCTGGATGCCCTTCTTGAGTATGGACGTTTTACTTCCTCCTAAACTCTAAGGGTCCCCAGGGGACTGCAGCCAGGGGAGCGGTGGACAGCAGCAGCAGCTCGACCCGGGCTCACCCCCTGATCCTGTCTCCAGGGCCCCCCTTTTCTCTGGCTTTTCCCAGTGAGCTGACAGCAACCGTGCCTCGGCTCACTTTTCTCCTGTAACGTTTCTAGGGAGCCAAAGCAGAGCGCCGCCGGGGCTCTCTCTCCTGTTACTTCCTCTACCCTAAGCCCTCTCTTTATTTCACTGTCCCCAGCTTTAATAAAAATACTCTCAAAATCACCTGGACTCGCGTTGTAAGATCTTTCCTGCACGAAGTCAGGAACCCACACACGACAGGCCAGCCCGAGGCAGACCGGCTCGGGGCTCGTCCCTGTCTGGGGACAGAAGGACCCTTTCTGGGGGGCTCTGGAGGCGGGCACTGGGTAACGTGGTGAGAAAACAGAATGGTGAGACCACTGAGACTGCCCAGGGAGCCACGGCGAGGCCCAAGCCAGCAGCCTAAAAGTGGGGCACAGGCAGGGGTGCCACTGGAAGAATCTTTTGCAGTGGGATTGGCAGCACCTGAAACATCAATTGGCTAGAAAAAGAGCAGCTGAGGAGACAGTCAGCTCAGTGCTCTAAGCCTTGGTGGGCATCCACCAGGGACTGCGAGGCTCTGGGATGGACAAGGACGCCGGGGACTTGTGAGTGGCACAAACAGGTGCCGGTGCCTGGAGAGCTCACTGCGCTCCACGGGCTGCTTGGGGTTTGCCAGCTGGCCCTCCGCCTGGCCTGTGCGCCCCCCTCTCCCACCCCGTTCCCCAGAGGAGGAGACTGAGGCACAGTGCTCTGCCCCCACCCCCGCATATCACCGCTGAAGTCCCCTAACTGCGTTTCAGCCTTCTGTTTGCTCAGCTGGCTGCGAGAGTGGGAGACGTGATGGTTTGCTTGCAGTGAGTGAGTCAGGTCCGGGAGAGGAACCTATGACTCTTGCAGACTTTGGGGGGACGTTTGGACACGGGGTACATACTGAGTACATGCAATATCTATGGGTGTGGGCATAACAGTGTGGCTGCTGACGCGTGTCTTCTCTCCCTCCCGAAAGGTCGGGGTCTCTGGAAGTGGGGCTGCATTTAGGAGTCCTCGGGTCCCCGGCACACCCAGTGCGACACAGCAGACACACGCTGAGTCCTTGCAGGTGGAGAGCAGGGCCTGGCCTGTGCTGGGGAGGGGCTGCCCTGGCTGAGGCTGCGCCGCACGGGAGCCTCTAGGGCCCCAGGAGGCTCCCAGCCCGGGGCCTTCAGGGCACAGGGGTGGGTGGGGCGGGGGGAGACAGCGTTCTCACCATCAGCTGCTTGATGGTGGGGTGCTCCTCCGCCTCCCGGCCAGAGGCAGGCTCCTTGTGGACGATCTCCACGCGGATATCGTTCTTGGCCGACACAACACCTTTGAGATCTGGACATAAAATACGAACGGGTGGGCGAAGGGTTCAGTCTGCGTGCTCAGGCACCAGGGTCTGAGATGCTGGGTGCCCTCCACCCCTGTCAGCCCCAGAGTCTAGCCTCCAGCCCCTGAATTCCGCCCCTGCCCCCACGCCCCTCCCCCAACAGAACAGCTGTCTGGACGCTCCAAGGGCTATGAAGCCCTCAGACGTCTCCGTGGGCTCTGGGTTGCAGGCACCTCAGCCTGCGGCTGCCATGCCTGTGGCCTAAGAAGTGTCCTCGTCCATTCACCCACCTTGCGACCTAAGGACCACCTAGGTCCGTCCATGCTTCTACCTCTGCACTTCCTTCTAGAGGTTCTCTGACCTTCTGCATCAGGCTCTGACCTCTCCATTCAGAGAACTGCAAACCCGACCATTAGAAAAGACCTTAGTGGGCAGCCTCCCACCCGAAGCCGAAAACTTCCCGGCATGGCGGCGGGCTGGGGGCGAGGGCAGGGGCGGGGGCGCAGCCGCTGTATCAGCACCTCCGTGACGGAGACTGGGCAATGCCTAGAGGAGGCAGCCACTTTGGAGTCAGAGTCGTTAGAAAATTCCGGCTAAGATCCGCTCCCTATAGTTTCCATGGAGAGGGTGATGAGCAGGCCCTGAAACCATGTGGCTAGGGGAGTCCAGGCCACTTAGCTTGGAGTGGAACAGACAAGGGGGACCCCCAGCTTTCTTCCATACCGAAGGCTGCCCCACGGGAGAGGGGCGGCTGGCTCTGATGATTCCTTATGCTCACAGCGCAGAACGCTAGAGCCGTGTGGGGTCGCAGAAGTCCTGCCCTCCCCCTCTTTGCTCTTACACAGGAGGAAACTGAGGCAGGGAGTAGCTGCCGCCCCCCCAAGCTCCCGTGTAGAAGGAGGGGGGCTGCAGGGCTGTGCCCCCACGGCTCTCACCCTGCGGTGCCATCCCTTCCACAGTCTGCGTGTGTCCCCGCTCGCTGCGCCAGCGCTCCGCCCAGGACGGAAACCCGAGGCACACGGAATCTTCACGAGCTCATAAACACTAACACAGTGTGCTTGAGTGCTTTTTTCCTTGAGTGCTTTTTTTTTGTTTCTGATACGTGGGTAACCTGCTTTTCTGGTTGGACTCACTAGTGTTTGAGGGCCAGGATGGACACTCCCCCCGAGATTTCTGCAGAGTTCTGCAGGGCCACCGGCGTTCAGCCCGAAGTGCTGGCGGACTGCCCTGCCCGCTGAAGTGGTGTGCAGGCCAGTTCGCCATTGGCTGAGTGAGTGTCCACCGTGTGCCAGACGCCGAGCCCCGCCCAGACAGAGGTGCCTGCGACCCAGCCCGGCCGGCAGCCCTGCACCCCTGCGCCCCTGCGCCCCGGCTCTCCGGGCAGTCTGAGCCCGGCCTTTTCTCTGCCCCCTCCCCGTGGCCCCGGGCTCCCTCCCGTACTTCTCTGGGATCGGGCGCAGCAGAAGGCCACAATGGTTGCCATGAGGACAAGGAAGGCCACACCGGCACCGACGGCCACCCCGATGATGACGGCCATCGGCACAGACTCTGTGGGAGAGAAGCAGGCACAGCTGACCAGGGATCCGACGGCCCGCTGTCCCCCAGGTCCTCCCCCGTTCCTGCGGGTGCAGCCTCTGCCAAGCTGGGGCCCAGCCGGAGTCCTGTGCTCAGGCCCTCCTGGGAAGCCTGAGGGGCACTGGGCAGGCACAGGCAGAGTCCAGCAGGGCCTGCTTGGCTGGCACAGGGCTGGGGAGAGGGCGGGCGGCAGATGCCCAGCGGTGGTGGTGGGAAGGGAGGCAGGCCGACACAGGAGGGATGGGGTGGGGGTGGGGGGAACGAGGGTGATGAGCGGCCAGGCTGGGTGTGATGCAGGTCTCTTGGGTGTTAGGCCAGGAAGAGGGTATCAGGCAGTGGCTGGAGAGGCCTAAGTCCTGGCTTTTCTTCCCCTGTGGCCACTGCCCTTGTCTGTTCATTTGTGTTGGCCTTCTCTTCCCTTTTCCAGGTGCAGGAGGCGGGGCCTGGACAGCCAGCTTCCATGGTTCTTTGGGCCTACTGGGTGCCAGACAGTGTAGGTGCTGGAGGCCCAGGTCTCGGGGACCAGGGGGGCAGGATCACAGCTCTGTCCTATTTAAGGAGAGATGCCCCCTTTCCTTACCCCGCCCCACCCCAGTCCTGCTCCTTCCTCTCCAGGCCGGAACTCGGGGCATCCAGGCAAAGCCTCGCTCCCTGCTGAGTGTCTGTGGTCTGTGGCTGCCCAGCCCAGTAGGGATGGGGATGGGAGGGTGACGTTGGCGCAGGGGAGGGGCTGCCCTCCCGGAGAGCCCTGGCCTCTCTGTGGCTGCACATGGGGCCTGAGCACATGGTTTGGGGCTTGGATAGTCCGTTGGGAACAGAACTCGAGAACACAGTGGCACAGAGACCGCAGGGCCCATTGGGCCCACAGCTCTCACTCAAAGCTGGAAGCACTGAGGTCCAGAGTGGTCAAGTGACTTGGTCAAGGACGCACAGCTTCAGCAGAGCTGGTGCAAATCTAGGTCCCCGCTTATCCCGTTCCCCGCTGCCCACTGCAGTCCTGCCCAGCTCCGCACGCCCCAGACTCCCCCTTGTCTGAGCCGCTGACTTCACCTCTCTCATCCATGGGATGGGGAAAAGGCAGGGCCCACCCCGGCTGTGGCATGGGCGGTGGAGGGGCGAGTGCAGGTAACGGCCTCGGAGCTGAGCCTGGCACCCGCCCTGCTCAGTCTCTGCTGCTGCTTCTAGGCAGAGGGAGCAGGAGCTCCTGCCTGCGTGCCCGTCCCACATTCCTCAGTGTGGGTGACATCTAGGCATTTCTTGAGCTTGTCCTGGAAGGAGAAGGTGCCTGCGGGTGGACAGTGTTGGCAGCTAGGCTGGCAACCTTCCTCCCAGCCCAGGGCCTGCCTGCCGGTGGCTGAGACACTTAGAGTGGCAGGGAGGCAGAGGGAAGCCGGTGGGTGTGGTGACCATCCGGGGACCACAGACGGAGGCCTCTGGTTGGTCTCAACAGCCAGGAGCCAAGGGACTCGACTCCTGCTTTCACAGAGCAATGCTTCTGTCTCCAGTTTCAATCCCATCAGGAACAGAAAACTGCTTCGGAAGCTCACTGGCTCTATGCTCTTGAACTTCATTAATTTGGGTTTCATTTCGGTTCTCCTTGGGTTCCTAGTAAGTTTCCTGGGAGTAACTTGGTCTTGTCTCAGCTGGGCTCAGAGGTTCCTCAGCCTCTCTGGGGCTCCCTCCCTCAGGGCCTCACCGGAAAACCAGAGAACCGAGGAATCGAGGAAGTGGTAGGGATCCTGCCTCTGGCCTCCTGTGACTCCACATGTCCCTAAGATACTGACAGCTGGGAGGCACCACCTTATAAGCAGCAGGTGGGCAGGGGCAGGAGAGGGTCTGATGGGGACCCAGGGCCTCTGGGGGGGATTCCTCTCTGGCCTGCCAGCTTCCCCAGGTCTGGCCTATGCCTGCATGCTGGCTGTCCTCTTCTGGACAGAGCACACTCAGAGGTCCCCTGGCAAGAGAGGGACTGGAGGGGGGAGCTGCCCAATGGTTCAGCCTCCTCTCTGTCCAAGGAGGAGGACTGGGTATGAGGAGTCTCAGCCAGTCAGGGACCAGGGACCTCTGGGCAAGTGTGTCCAGACACGCGCGAGGTGGAAGCCGGCAGGACACGCCATCCCCAGCCCCGGGAGGGGCTCTGCAGGGCCTCGGGGACAGGACAGCAGGAGGCTGGCCACTCCTTCTGTACCTGCTTCTGAGAACCTGCCTATGTGCCCTGAAGCTCGTTGAAGGAGCTGACCGGCCCTAGCTCCCTCCGGGCCAGTGTGGCAGGAGAACTAGGGCAGAGGGTCCCCCCCCATCTTCCATGTGTCCTCAGTCAGCGCCATGGCGTCAGGTTTTGCAGTGACCCAGTTCGCTTGTCTGGGTTTCTGCTTGGAGAGTGGGGGCAACTGTCTCCTGTGGGGCCCGAGACAGAGCAGCTCAACCCCTGGGAACGTGAGGACCACTCGGCTGCCAGGTGCCCCAGGGGAGGGAGGCACCGCCTGCAGCCTCAGCTGGTGGTGGGATGGCAGTGCCCTGGAAGCAGGGGTGGGGTGGGGTGGGGGGAGGAGGCAGCCATGAGAAAGCATGGATTGGCATGGATTGATTATGCAGGCCACAGCAGGGGCTGGATGCCCGGCCCGGGAAGCCATCGCCAAGCTGGTGATGATGTTGAGAAGCTGGAGGAGTCAGGAGGAAATAGAGGGAGGCCAGGCTGAGGGCAGCTGCCCCCGAGGGGAGGAGCCAGGGCCTGGAAGGGAAGGGATGAGAGGAACAGAGCAGGGGAAACAGGAGCCCGGTTCCTGGCTGCGAGGAGCCTGCGGGCTCTGCCTGCAGTGAGGTCTGAGACAGCCCCGGGCCCACGACCCAGGCGGCTGGGAAGCCCTGTTCCTGCTGTTCTGACTGTTCTGGGCCCGCAGACGGGGGAGGGCAGAGAAGTAAGCGGCCTGCGGAGGCCTCCCTTCCCCCTCTGCAGGGCCCTCCCCCGCTAGCCCTGCGGTCCCTGCCCCCCACCCAGGGGGTTCTCATGTCTCCTTCCGTACCTGCTTCCAGCCCGGCTCCCGACTTCATTTCCGAACCTGTTTGGAAATAAAGCAAGCGTCCACAGCCAGGGCCTGGCTGGCCAGGGTGGGGCGGGACTGGGGTGAGGGGGCTCCCTCCTCTGTCCCATGTCGGGACTGCCCACTAGACCCAGGCTATCCCAACTGAACTTGGAGAGATTTGGAGACTCCAGGGACAAGGGGCCGGAGAGAGAAGTCAGGCTGGGGTGGGAGGGTCTGGGGGGGGAGCGCTGAGAGGAGAGCAGGGGGGGTCGGGGCGCCACAGGGAAGACATGGAGGGAGCAAGGGGACCGGAGGGTTGGGATGATGTGTGGATGATTTTATGCAAATTATGTGCAAAGCATTATGCGAAGCAGCGCCTATTAGGGAAGAGGTGTGGGGAGACCCTGCCTGGTTCCTGGGGTGGCCTTGAGGCCTGAGGGCCCATGGGGACCACCTGCTTGGCCCAGAGCCTTTGCCAGGGCCTGACAGCCTGTGGGTGACCTTCCTTTTGGAGGGATCAGAGAGTGCCTGGGCTGAGGCCCCCAGAGAACCCTGGCAAAGGGACGAGGCCTGCAGCCCCTCTTAGGACCCGGTGTGCTGCCGGGGCCCGGGCTTCGCTGGACCCCAGTCTGGGCACCTCCCAGGCTCCCTGCCCTCTGGTCTATGTGAGACCTTTGAGTAGGGACTGGAGGTCATGACCAGGAGCTGGGCAGCCTGCACCCAGGGTCACAGTGGGATGAGCCTCCCCCTCCCCCTCCTCCTCCTCTGTCTCCCCTTCCTCCCCCTCTCTGAGTCCTCCTCCCTAGAGTGGACACCTTGGTCCATGTATCTTCCCTGCCCCAGGGGAACTGCAGAAGTTCTGAGCCTGCCCCCCACCCTGCCCCCAGTGGTTGGGGCAGCTCAGGCACTTCCCTTTAGCTCAGCTTGGGTGCCCCTGGGGGGTTTCCGGGTGTCTGGACTGGCAGGTTGTGTTAACTGGCTCAGCCGCGCTCCCCAGCAGGTCTGTCCTAGGGGATCCCTGTGTCCCGCCCAGGGCCCTGGGCTGCCTCTCCGCGGATCACCCACCCCTGAGGTCACTGTGGTATCAGACCAGGGCCCCTCAGGGAAATGCTGAGTGCAGGCAAGCCAGGGTGGGCGGCTCATCATGGTGAAGCACTTGGCTCACTCTTGTGGCCCCTTTCTCTGAAACGTCACCTCGAAGGGCCAGCAGCTTTCTAATCCTCTTGCTCCCTGATGCTGACTAGCACCCTGGCCTCGGGGGCACTGGGATGAGGAGGGCCACGTCCACGGACCTGCCCAAGTCTGCATGGCGAGTAAGGGCAGCAATGTGACCTGTCCTCGGGCCCCACCCCACCGGGAGCCTTCACGAGGCGTCCTGCCCCCTCAGGACCCTGGAAGACCTTGCCTGGTGCCCCGCCCTCGGCCGGGAGGGGCCTGCTGCCCCACGGTCCCCGGGCCCCCACCTTGCTCCTTGAGCCGGATGATCTCGGTGTCGGAGCCGAAGCTGTTCCAGGCAGTGCAGTTGTAGATGGTCTGGAAGTCGGCCCGCACGATGTTGCTGATGGTCAGGGTGGAGATGACGCCCTCCTCCGTGCTGACCGTCTCCACCGTGTACCGCCCCGACGTCCCCGACTCCAGCACGTTCTCCTTCCACGACCAGGCCTGCCCGGGGCGCCAGAGTGAGGATGGGAGCCCACCTTGGCCGCCCGCATGGGGCCGCTGTGCCGCCTCGCGCCCCAGGGCTCACCAGCATGCTCACCAGCACCAGCACAGGTGCCTGTACACACAGGGTCGCGCACATCCCAGCACACACCCAAACCGTGTGCCACAGCATGCCCGTCACACCACAAACGTGTGTACACGCCACACACACAAGCACATGCCACAACCCGGACACACAGCGCACCGCCCCACACAGTGCTGGCACATGTGTGCACAGGTACACACGCACACCACACCACGTGTACACACACAGAGCCTGTACCACCTCTAGATGGCACTTCCTTTGAGAAGGGGTCCTTATGTGGGTCTGCGAGGGGACATCTCTCCAGGCAAGCAGGAGACCCTGTGACAGTGACCGGGCCCCCACCCCTGCACCGGGCTGGCCTGTGCCGGGGTCTCTCCTGGACACTCCCGCCAGCTGGTGGCTGGAGGCAGAGGACCAGCCCCAGAGGAGCTGCGTCCAGTCTTGGTACTGTTCTGTCTTGTCCGTACAAAGGTATGTTCCGAGAGTTGTTTGGGATCTCCTTTAACCTAGCTTAGATTCTCAGGACGTGGGCTGAATTTCCCCAGAGCTGGTTCCCAGGTGCCGGCAAGACACCGGGAGCGACTGCCCTGACTTGGCACTCCCGATGCTCGGCTGGCGGGCTGTGCTGGGCACCGCAGGATGCGCAGCGGCACCCTGGTTGCTAGTCACTAGAGCCGGCGGCGTCCCCAGCTGTGACAACAAAGATATCTCCAGAGATGCCAAATATCCCCTGGGGGCCAAAGTCACCCTGTGAGACCCTCCGGCCTCACGGAGCGAGAGATCTGTGACGAGGGAGACGTGTGGCTGCGCCCAAGAGTGAGCTGGACACTCCACAGTGGGCACGGGGGCACTTACATCATTGAGGAAGTTAAAGAGGGTGGGCACCGGGGTGGTGTAGGTGTTAGTTGTGTGTGTGAATCCTTGCAATTTCTGTGTGACTCTTTCAGACAGTGCACCAACCGAGTGACTGGGGAAGCGTGCACCAGCAGTGATGCCGTAGCGATACCTCGTGGACAGGGTAGCACCCCGAGGTAGCACTCTGGTGCAGCCTCAGCCTCCCAGAGCGGGGCGTGCACGGCCCAGGGGTTCAGCCTGCACCCCCACGCCCTCCCCGGCACACCTGGACCCTGAAAGGCAGAGCTGCCCCTCAGAGCTGGCCTGGGACAACTTCTAGCAGGACTGTCCCAGGCATGGGGGTTAACTAATAATAATGTCAGCCCCTCCCCACAGTGCTGCCCGACGTCCCCCTTTCCTGGTGTTCAGGCCTGGGTGGCTGGGGAGGAAGGCTCCCTCCACAGATGCGATGGCTGGGACGGCTAAGTGTGAGCGATCAGGTCCCCTTCACTGCTCGGCCTGGAGATCAGTGTTCTGAGCAAGGGACGGGGACGGAAGGGCACTTTTGGAGGGAAAAGCTTGATACGCTTGATAAATGCGCAGCCTTCACTCTCCATAGACGGCGGCCTGGGGGGTGGGGCTCTGGGAGGTGCAGAAAGGGGCTTGCCCACCATATACTGCACTGCATGTAGGATTTTGCCAAGCTCTGTCTGGCCTGGAACCCAGGGAAGTGAAGAAATCATGTACTGTCTCTTCCTTCCGCTCCCCTCGCTCGCTCCTCTGCTGTCAGGGTGCAGAATTCTGTTACATCCTCAATGCTAGTGCCCAGCTCACCGGCAGAGATACATTTAAAAACACTTGCAGATGGCCCTGGATGGGTGGCTCAGTTGGTTGGAGCATCACGTCATGCACCAAAAGGTTGCAGGTTTAATTCCCAGCCAGGTCACATGCCTAGGTTGAGGGTTCAATCCCCAGTCGGGGCGCATCCGAGAGGCAGCCAATCGATGTTTTTCTTTCCTCTTTCTCTCCCCTCCTTCTCTCTCTCAAATCGATAAACATGCCCTTGGGTGAGGATTAAGGAAATGCACTTGCAGACAAACCCCGGCGGACAGCCTGCTCTGAGAAAGGAGACTGCCTGCGATGTCCGTCTTCACGACGGCTTTCTGAGAGAGCGGGTGGGAACCAAATCCCGGCAGAGGAAAGGAAGCCTGGAGGTGTGCGCTGTCCCCCCCGCCCCCCGCAGCCCCTCAGCTGTGGGCAGAGACAACCGCCAGGCGCCAGGGCACCCCCACAGCGCCCCAGGGCCTCCCCGGCACTCACTATTCGGTCGGGTGGCGGCGTGCTCCGGATGAAGCATTTGATCTGCCCCTTCTCGCCGTGGAGGGCATGCTGGGTCTGGGTGCTGGAGATGATGGGGGGTCCTGTGGGGGAGACAGCATCGCGTCGGGGCTTCAGAAGGGCAGGTGCCCCGCCGGGCCCCTCCTGGGGGTGGGGCTCGGGAGCTCGCTCGTTTTTCAGTCACCCAGCGGACATTCCTGAAGGCTCACATGGACAAGGTGAAGTGCAAGGTGCCAGTTGTGAACTTCTCAGGGGGTTGTGAGTGGGTGTTTCTAAGTCAGAATGCCCAGAAGACATTGTAGGGGTTCTGAATGAGTCACCCCAACAGGTGCGACTGTGGCATGCGGATTATTTTGAGCTAAAGGCAACAGAGACCTGGAAGCTCAAGAGGAACTGCTACCTCCCCTTAACAACCTGTGAGAATTTCAATTAAGGGCCTTGCCTGTAATGAGACATTATCACAGATAACATATTCGACCTGTCCAGACAGCAGCGCAAGCTACTAATGGTTGAGCACCTGCCTTTCTTAAAGTTTTGAACCAGCCTCCCCTCCGCAGCTCCACGGTGCCTCACCTGCTCCGTGGCCCAGAATTCCATCTCCACCTCATTTTACCTTTCTGTCCCTCTCTCATGCGTGTGGAGGTCTCGTATGTACGTATGTACTTAAACGGGGCCATTTTCTCTTCTTTATCGGTCACATATTCATTTGATTATTCAGCCAGCCGAAAGAACTGGAGGAGGAGCGAGGGGGAGGGGTGGGGTGTCTCCCTTTCCCCGCCGCAGGAAAGGTGGCGAGTGTTGGGATGGAACAGGAACGTCCCGAGGAAGGGTTAGCCGACTTCAGAGGAGAGAGACTAGTCCTACCTGGCGGATAGGGGACGCTGTACGAAGGAGGGGGTCCACCCAAGAAGGGAGCAGAGGAGCCGGCAGGGAGGAAGGGACACACCTCCGCTAACGGATGGGGCACCGCCGCCCTGGCCGGCTGCTCCGTTTCCAGTCATTGCCTCTGATCACCAGTAGGGGGCGCGCTTGCCTAACAAACCCGGTGTCCCGGGCCAGCCGAGCGCCTACAGGGGCAGAGACGCGGTGCTGCCGCGAGGCTCCGCTCTCCCAGCGGGGGAATCACCCTGAACAGGCGCGAGTCGAGGGGCACGCTCAGAGCCTTCGTCTCACACACGTCTCCGGAGACCCCAGTGGGCCCCGTGAGGCCAGGCCTCCGAAGCCGACCCCAGCATCCCACCCAGTCCATGCGTTGTACAAGTTTGCACCTGCGTGCACACGTGTGTGCATGAGTGTGTGACATCTCAGGGTCCTGGAGTACTTGTGTCAACACTGCATGGGACAGCCTAGCTAGTCTCCCTGAAGTCCCGCAGTGCTTCCGGTCTCCTCCGCCTTTGATCTGCCCTAAGTCTTTCCTGCCTGATGCCCACCTGGCAGGGAAAGAGCAGTGGAGGAGCGGCTGTGCTGTCTTGGTGCGCCCAGCTTCCTGGCTGGGTGGGCACTGGAAGCAAGGGGTAAAGACGTGGAGACCCCTGTGCCCACTTGCCATCCCTCCGGGCAAAGACCAGGGTGGCAGGAAACGGGAGCAAGAGAGGCAGAGAGAGGGACCCGAGGACAGGTAAAATTATGCTGGGAACAAAACAAAAATCGCTGCAAACATAATTGCTGTTTATTAACCACCTTAATTAAACCAGATTTGCATTTCTATGAGTAGCTCTCAGCCAAGGGAAAAAAACGCCACAGGGAGACACTCGAGTGGCTTTTTGAGTTCAGGAGGCAAATGGCTTGGAGCTGGGTGCGGCAGACGTGACCCTGCAGATGGGGACGTCCACACTCAAGCGCGGTGAAGCATTTGGGCAAAAGGCAGGAGGGCTGGGTGTTTCAGGAATTGGATGGGGCTTTGTTCTGCCGCGGGGCTGGAAGTGATGAAACCGGAATACCTTTCCCCCTTCGCTTCCCAGGAGCTAGGAAGCCCCTGGGGGATTCTCTGGCAAATGCGTCTGTATTAAAGAGCTTCTTAAAAGAACCCAGCAGTCAGCATAGAGGTAGATGGGGTTGAGGGAGTCACAGCGCAGCAGTAGCACGGCTCGCCTCCCCTTCCTGCAGGCCTGTGAGTGAGCCAAAGCAGCCGACCTCTGTGCCCGAGGACCCCTGGAAGGCCATGGCCAGCAGACCCTGCCGGGTGGGGATTTGTTTTGAAGAACAGCCCATCATCCTGGATCCATTCAGGATTGCCAGACCCTTCAGCCTAGTTCGGCTTCTTTGCAAAGGGTTGAACCATCCCCTCACCTGTCCTCCAGGTGCCCAGGTGGGATGGCAAGCTCCTCCCCCTGGGCCATTTATCCCACTCCCTGCTTCAAGGCAAGATGACCCTAGTTCAGCAGAACCGAACAGCTTTCTCACTTTACTCTCATCCTGTGGGCATTTTCTTCCCGACAACCTCGGGAGCTGATGCAGAAGGACTGGGGGCAGAAAAGGGGGATGGAAAACTGGGGGATGGGAAGCCAGATGCTGGAGGGAGCAGATTAAATCAGGGACAGATGCCAGGGCCCAGGCTGGGGTGTTCCCATCTAAGAGAAATGTCCCTCCAAGCTGTGCACCGCCCAGCTGGCCGGGTGGCTCAGTTGGTTGGAGCATCGTCCTGGGCAGGACACAGGCTTCAGTTGCAGATCAATCCCCACGTGGGGCACATATAGGAGAGAGCCGATCGGTATTTCTTTCTCTCCCTCTCTCCCTTTCTCTCTCTCTCAAATCAATACAATCATATCATTTGGTGAGGATTTAAAAAAAAAAGATATGCCTCCCTCCTCAAGAAACCACTTTAAATCTCTGCTGGGAAATTCCTGAATGTCTAGAGTGACAATGGAATGTCAGTCCCTCCTTTATTCACCCTGGTTACCCTAGAAACAAGGATGCTCCTTTAAAAGCTTCAGGCTTGGGGACCCTGGAGGCCATGTGTGAGTCTGAGGGTCCCCAGACAGGCGGGGCCTGGGGCTGGGTACCAGAGCCGACCGTGGTCATGGGCCAGCACCGCCTGGTACCCTCCTGGAACTGGCAGCGGGGGGTGGCCGAGACTCCACCAGGGCCTGGCCTGCGGAGCTGAGAGGCAGACACCAGCGCGGCAGGAAAAGGCTGCAGCCTGTGTTGCCATGGATATGCGGAGGCGCGATCAGATGCTGTTATTTTTAGCCCTGCCGTGCCAATTTATTGGTGGCCTCCTAGGGACACATAGGAAAGGCAGGAAGGCTCCTGAGTCAGGATTCTGCCCAGGACAGGTGGCCTGGGAGCCCTCAGGGGCCTGGGGAGGTAACCGCCACTCTCTGAGGCCACCACGACCTGCGGGGAGGGGAGAGGGAAGGAAACAGATGGCGGGGGCAGCTAATGGGGACGGCCGAGGGGGTGGCTAAGGGGGCGCCATGCTGGTTCATTTTCTATCGAAGGGGAGCACAGGTGGGGCTTTCAGAGGGCAGCCTCCGGGGTCCAGAGGAGCCGCCTGCCAGTGTCTGTTCCTGCCCAGGGCCTCAGGAACTCGGCTCCGCCCCTCCCTGGGGCCCTGGCAGACTGAGGTGGGAGCGGGGTTGTGAAGGGCCGTGGGCAGGACAGACACGAAGCGGGACACGGGAAACCCAGCGGGGGGAGGAAGCTTGGAGGTGGCAGAGGGACTTGGCCTTGGTGTTTCTCACCCTCTCAGACCAGCACCTGGTCACAACAGGGACACTGAATTTCTGTCCTGGTGCCACAGCCACCTTGGGTCTGACCTGCGCTGGGTCCCAGCTTCTCCATGACCTTCGATGTCCCATCAGCCCGGCCTGGCCCAGCCCCGTCCCCTAAAGATTTCGTGTAACTGCCATCTCGGAGCTCACACCGCGTCCTTGGAGGGGGATGAGAACACTCCCCTGCAGTGACGATTCCCTCCGCTCCGGGGACCCTGAACGCGCGGCCTTGTGGGCGTGCTGACAGCTGTGCCCAGCTGGGTGGCCCCAGCGCAATGGGAAGAGGCCAATCTGGAGTCCAGAGATGCTCCCTTCAATTCCCATCAGGGCCAAGGTCAAGGTTGAAGGGTGGGGATGGCTTTGGCTGCCCAGTGACCCTCTGACCCCCCTTTCCTGGCCAGGATAAAATTCATCGGCCACCGCTTAGAGGCCTGACACCCCCAAAAGATGAAGACGGGGAGAGACGGCCAGAAACCACCCGGTCCTTCCTCGGGTCAGCACTGGGCTCTGGCACAGACTCGGCAAGGTCAAAAGTATTGCTCGGGACCCACAGTTGCAGGTGACGGCAAGACCCAGGACTGACAACAGTCCCTTGGGCCACTACCGCCTGGGACCAAGACACTTGGATTTCTCTCCCTCCCTCCCACCCCCTGTCCCAGCAGGAGGGGGGTCTTACCATTGACAGTCAGGGTCACCTCTCGCTCCCCGGCCCCCACCCGAGGCACCACCGCTCGGCACACGTACTTCCCAGCATCCTCCTGGCGGACGGCTTTGAGGGTCAGGGTCTTTTCATTGCTCAGGACCTAGGAAAATCGGGGAGAATCAGACACAAATAGTGGGGGCGGGCTCTCTCGGTTTTTCAGAACCAGAGAGTCTGAGGGACAGGCCCGGTGGGAAGGGGCAGGTTCCCCAGTCCCTGGGTAGGAGGTTGACGTGCATTACAGAGCAGCCACAGGTGGGAGCAGCCACGCGCAGGGGAAGGGCTCTGAGTGGCTGAAACGCTACATTCTGCCGCAGCCCTGGGGGTGGGTGCCGGGGAGGAGGCGAGGACTCCCTGGCTGCGCCCTGAAGTGCTCTCATTCGGGGAGGGGCTGTCCACCAACCAGGCCCAGGCCGGCCCGGGTGAAATGACCCTACCACGGAACTTCTTTGAGGGTCCCCAGACCTGCCTTTCAGAGACATGTTCAGCACCCCTTTGGGATGCGGTGGGGGGTGAAGAAAAGAAAACAGACCGTGGCTTTGGGGAGTTCCGAGTCGGAATCCTGCAGGGCCCCAGCAGTGACTTATCTGTGCAGCTGTGGGCAGTTACTTCTGAGGCTGCCGCCCTCCCCCCGCGGCCGGGCAGTGGCTCACAGGGCAGTGCAGCGACTGGCACGGAGCTGGCCACGTGGAGGCCACTTTCCCTCTGTCCCCCCGCCCACGTCCCGCCCTCCCACAGGCCCTCCTGAGACAAACTCTGATGCGAAGGAGTGTGTGTGTTTTAGGAGAGGGACACAGAGGGAGAGCAAAGCTTGACCCAAAGGCTAAAGGTTAACTTTATTCGGGGAAGTTGAAAAGCCTGCCTGGCAGCTTTTCACTCCCAGCGTATTGGTGACCACCAAGTTTCTCATCGACTTCGCACCGGAAAGCCCACAATGGCTGCTGCATGTGTTAAGGGCCGAGGAGGAGGGTACATGTGGGTACCCCCTCTCCTCTTTCTGGACTCCTTCTTCCTTTAGCTCTCTGGAGGCTGACTCCCGATATAACAGTGACGGGGCCCTTGGAGGCAGGTCCCTCCTGGCCCGTGCCCCATCCCCCGCCCACCACCCGAGGCGCTCTGGGGCCTGAGTGGGGGACTCACCACGCCAGAGCCCCGTTTCATCCAGACGATGGTCAGGGACGGGTTTCCAGTCCAGGCGCAGCTGAAGACGGCGTCCGAGCCCAGGTCCACGAGCAAGGACTGCGGCTCTGCCGTCATCCGGGGCCCGACTGCAGCGGGTGGGAGGATGAGACAGCGCTCTGGTCGGCTGGGAGCTCTGGGGACCCTTTCTGTGGCTGTTCCCCACCAGCTGCCCCCCCACCCCGTGCCTGTGCCACCTCAGTCCACTCCAGCCCCTCCGGCCTCCCCCTGAGCCTGCCTCCCTCTGGCCACCGCAGGAGGAGGCAGCGCTGCCCTAGGGAAAAGCCCCCCTGTGCCTGGATAGGCCCTCAGGGCTCTCCCATCGCCTGCCCTCTGTCTGGTCCCAGGAAGTCCCCCTCCAGGGTGTGGGTGGAGGGGCCTGCCTCCTTGGGCCTGGGAGACCCATGTGTCCGCCTTCAAGTCAACCGGCTTCTGCCTGAGCTCCCAGACCTCTGCCAGTGGCCCTGAGATTCGGAATGGAGCCGGCTGGGTGGCTCCCAGGTGGCCCCCAGTGTCCCCACTCTGCTGTCAGTGACCCTCTCTTCCGGCCCCTTCCATGCCCCTGCTGAGTGCTGGTGAGGTTAATGGAGGCTCCTCTCTGCGTTTCCTCCCTACCCCCCCCCCCCCCCCCCCCCCCCCCCCCCCCCCCCGCCCCAGCCTCCTGCAGACCAAGCAGGGGCCCCCCCACCCCCCGCCACTCCGAGGGAGTGCGACAGTGAACTTTAGGCGCTGTGATGGAAAGCTTGCGGAGAGCTGTTTCAGGGAGCGACAGAGCGAAATCTGGGGCCAGGAGCTTGGCCGTGCCCCTTGCTGTAGACCCGGCGCTCAGGACTGTCTGTGGAGGCTGTCGGGGCAGAGGGGACGGGCAGGAGTCCAGAGAGTTTGTGAAAGTGCTTTTAAAACTGCAAAGGGCAGTAGAGGCGCTAAGGCTTATTGCTGTGAGTGCGTCCAGCTGCCCGTCATGGGGAGGGGCCTGCCAGGTCACTGGAGGAGGGGTGGCCACAAGCCTGGGGTTGGGGCACAGGCCGGCTGGACCGGCAGTGGATTTGCTCAGAGCTTGGCCTCCATTCCCTTGCTGTCCCGCCTCCCTGTGTGACCTCGGGCCTCCGTCCCCTCCTCCCGGCAGTGGGAAGGACCGCCTTTGCGGGTGGGTATGAGGGCCACCCCAGGAGGAGGCTCTTTGCCAAGGGCACGGTTTCATGAGCTCATGAGGCACCAGCACCGCCGGTCCGCCTGGCCCTGAGCTGAGACCCCCGGGGACCCTCGCCCCAGGCAGCCCCCAGGCAGCGGCACTCACAGTAGACGTCCACGGTGCGGCTGATGTTGGTGCTGCCCAGGGCGTTGGTCACCTCGCAGGAGACGGGTTCGGAGAAGTAGGTGTAGTCCACGGCGGTCCGATACACTTCCCCCGACGCCTCCTTGATGACCTGGCCCCGCTTGGCCCACCTGCAACACAGGCCCCGAGGGCTGCTGTGGCCTCTGACAGCAAGGACGTCCCCTCCCGCCGGCCCGGGAGCTTTCCTCTGGGAGCTGGGCGCCCACAGAGAAAGGAGGCGTGGCCGGGACAGGCCCCTGCGGGGTCCCTCAGCAGAAGTCTCTGTGGAGGGGTTATTTCCGGGGCTGGGGAGCGGTTGGGGGGGCGGTTCGGTCTGGGGTCCCCAGGCGGTCAGTGGCGCAGGACGGGTGGGTCACTCTGCAGGGAGGTGGTTTGACTGCACAGTCGGTCAGCCCCTCTGGACAGCTTGTCCACCCCGATCTGAGCTCCGTCTCCGTCGGGAACCCTGTCCGGGGCCACGTTGGAAAAGGAGACGAAGTCCGTGACCTCAGCGGCCAAGGTCTAATGTCGTCGCATGCCCGCGTGCGCTCGCCGCCTGCAGGCTCCGTACGGAGAAGTGCGGCTCGGGAAGCCAGGTTTCCAGACAAGGCCGGAAGCGGATGGACGGTGTTCACCAGGGGCTCTGACGGCCCCTCGCACTCAGCCCGTTCTCCCCGCTCCCCTGCCCTGACCGCTGCCCCCTTCGCAGGGTCCCCTCTCTCCCTTTCAGCCCATCCCCACCCCCAGGGATGGCACTTGCTCTTTTTTCCATCTACTTTCCCCCTCCCACCCCGCCTTCGGCCCTCAGAGGCCCGGGCTCCATCTGTCCTGGTTTGGTCGGCGAGGCAGGAAGAAGGCTGTGCCGACTTCTTCCTTTCTTTTTTAAAGACTTTATTTATTAATTTTTAGAGAGAGGGGAAGGGAGGGAGAGAAACATCAATGTGTGGTTGCCTCCTTCACGCCCTCAACTGGGGACCTGGCCTGCAACCCAGGCATGTGCCCCCCCCGGGAATCGAACCGGTGACCCTTTGGTTCACAGGCCGGCACTCAATCCACTGAGCCGCACCGGCCAGGACTGTGCTGACTTCTTTCATCAGCCAATCCACCCAAGCAATCAGCACTGACAGAGGGGAGAGGCCAAGGAGCCTTGGGCCTGTCGTGGTCCTGGCCCTGGGACATACATCACGGCACCGGACATGCAACCGGGCAGCCTGCAGTTCCAGCCATTTCGGGGTGCCCGTCTTTCCCGGAGCTGGAGAGGTTCTTTGGCCCCCACGCTGTTACCCTGTGACCACAGGTCCCTGCAACCACAGCCTCTCTGTGGGCGCTGCCTTCACCCCGCTCCCTCGCATTCCAGGAGAGCCTTTCCTGGAAGTGGGGAGGCCCGGCTGTCCTCGGCCCTTCCCTCCTGTGGACGCTTCCTGTCCCCACGGCCCCTCCGGCCCCAGGGAGCGGCCATCTCTCAGCATCGCACGGAGCTCCCGGGCTGGCACCCTGCAGTTATTATTATGAATTAATACTGGGTCATTATTAAGAACACGATTAATAATAACAATTACAGTTTAACAGCAGAGCAAACCATGCTCCCTGAGAGCTTAAGGAGCTTCCCAACAAACCGTTATGAGTTACTCATGAATCACTTCCATTTCTAACTTTAATGTAATGACTGGACTTAATGGGCGCGGCCCCTGCCTGAGGCGGATGAACTCAGTCCCAGACACACGGCTGGGGACTGGGGTCCAACCCCTACACCTTCCACCCTGCCGCAGTGAGGGGGATGGTGGTGGGGGCGTGGGGTGGGGGATGCCCGGGAGCTGGTGGGGCTGGGAGGGGGGCGGACCACTGGGCTCGGAGTTGTTCAGGAGAGCTGCAGGTGGGACCCATTAGGACGGTGGGGACTAAGCCTTCTGCCCTGGGCAGAGCCATGCTGTCTGAGCCCGGGCCGTCTGCGCAGCTGTGGCCCTGAGCGCCCCTGAGTGCCCCAGGCCTGTCCTTGCCTTGGAGGCAGAGGGAGCAGCAGGAGGCGATCTTAGACTCTCCGATCCCAGAGTCAGAGCAGGAGCTGGCTGGAGGGACGGAGCCTTTTGGGGATACCCAGAGAGTCTCCTGTTCACATCTTACTCTGCCCCATTGTATTCCCCTCCCGCACCAAAAAACCCACCTTGTGGGGATCCTTCCAGAACCTCAAACCACTCATTCAGGCAGCTGGCCACAGGATCAAGGGTAAACCAGGGGGCAAGGACCACCCCGCCCCATTTCCCTCAGCTCTTCTCTCTTCTCTCCTCTTGATTCCTTGGCTTGGCTTCCTCCTGCTACTGTCTTCTCTGGTCCCTCACCCTCCCACCCCCACCTTCTATTCCCTGCCTCTCCCAGTCCCTCGGAGCCGGGGGGCTTGGGGGTGGGTTAGCCTTTCCCAATCAATGTGACCCCAGCGAAGGTAAGAGGAGGAGCTATTTGCAGCACACATCAGGGGGCTGGTGTGTCACCACCCTCCAGCTGTCCTCAAGTCGCCCCAAGTTGCATGTTGGGTGACCGTCCCCTCCCCGTGCCTGTGGGGCCCTGAGCAGGGCCCTGAGCGAGCCTCCGAGGGGAAGCAGGCGGGAGATGGACTTGGTGCTGTGCTGGGGCTGTTCTTGCCCAGGCTCCTGGTCCCGAGGGGCAACCGCAGTGACAGCGAGCCTGGCTGGACGTGCTCCGTTCTGGGCGCAGAGGGCATCTCTAATTTCTGAGATCACAGCCTTTTATGTAAAACAGGGAGGAAGCCATCGGGAGGAACGGAGAAAAGACACACAGATCTCTGTAATCTTGTCCAAGTCAATTGGGAAAATCAATGTGCTTATGTGATGAGATTCGCTTAAGGCTTTCCTCTTGGATCCCAACAAGGCTTCTAGAAGGACCTGCTGGGGGAGACCTCACAGAAGCCAGCGGCCCAGAGGGTGTGGGTGGGCTCAGGTGCCCCCACCGCCTCTCTCCGCAGCCCCTCCTCCCCGTTCTTTCCCAAGCCGTCCAGCTGGGCCCCCCAGGAGGCCTGGAAGGAGCCTGATCCAGACATTCTCAGGACCTTTGGCTCATCAGGCCACAGGGCAGGTGACAAGGACAAGTGCCCATCTGCGGGGAGCCCACGCGGGGGGTCGGGGGGGACGGACAGCTCCTCTGTGCGGGGGCGGACCTGTGAGGGACGGGCAGGGTTGGATGGAGGGAGTGGCAGGACCTCCAGGAGATCTGGAGCCCAGGGAAGCCTGCAGGGTCTCTGCTTGTTTGTTTGCTTGTTTATTTGTTAACTCTTTAGTTAAAAAAAAACTTTGAAATTACAGAAAAGTTGCAAGAATAGTGCGATGAGCTGCCCTTTCCCCTCACTAGACTCCCTGATTGTTACTCTCACACCCCACCCACCTGCCCAAGGCCTCTCTCTGTAGGTGCGCATACACCCTGCTACCGCTGTCACCACTGCTGCTCTGCTCTTTGGAGAGGGGTGACCCCGGGGCTCAGGCCCAGGAGCCTGGATTCTGGGGCGCCGGCTCGCTCAGTGCCAGTCGGGGGGCAGGGGCGGAGTGGGCGACGAGGCTGGGCCCTGAGCGCAGCCCCGCCCCTGCCCTGCCTCTGTCACTAGGTCCTCGGTGGACCAGAGGCAGGCAGTGCGGAGAAATGGGAGGTGGCAGCTCTTTGCTCTGGTCTAGGCGTTCCTGGGACACTTGGGGTGGGGGTGGGGTGGCCCCTGTGGGCTGTGCCTTCCCCCGTGGTCTGTGTGCATGAGGGGCTGCCTGTGAAACTGGCGTTAGGGGTAGCTTCTGGGCACGTGGCGCCTGGTGTTTAGGGCTCCTGAGCAGAGAGCAGACCGCCGAGAACAGTCCGCCTCGTCGAGAGGAGCCGGGCCCGGCGGGTGCGGCGCCTGGAGCCCAGAAAAAACGGTTTCTCTGGGTGCTTCCTCCCGCATCCTTGTCGCTTCCAGACAGATGCTGGGCCCCAGCCACCCCAGACCTGCCGCGGAGCCTCCTGGGCTGCGTGACTCCAGCGATCCCCCAACCCAGTGAACAGCTACATCAGACAGGACAGACGGATTTTCATCCTATTTAAAGACTCCTCTCTTCCGGGTTCCCGCCCCATGTTGTTTCATTACCTGCACTGCAGGGGGCGCTGGTTTACGTCCAGCCTGAGCCTCTGGCTGCCTCTTTGGCCCATTACCCCTGCTTCTGCCTCCCCGGCTGCACTCTCTGCCTTCCCCGTCCCCCACCCACACGGCCAGCATATTTCCCACTTCGAGACCATTAGTATCTGGTGCTGGCTGATGCTGCCACTTAATAGCCCATTTCAGTGGCACAGGCCACACTCTGGGCTCCTCCATCAGGTCTGGGGTGGTAGGAAGAGACGGGAGGGGGGTAGGGCCATGGTGAGGCCCACAGGGAGGTGAGGCCCCAGTCTGCCTGTGAGCGGCCCTGAGGTCCCTCGTCCCCGGGTGTCACGCGGCAATGGTGCCCAGGCTGGAAAGAGCCCAGGGGAGGAGCTCTGCTTGTCTCCCCAGGCAGCTGGCTCACATTTTGAGAACCAGTGCCTGGCGCACACGCTCTGCCCCACGCTGAGAGCATGTGTGACTCAGACGGCAGGGCTTGCCTCCGAGAAGCTCCATCAGCGGAGAGAGAGTGAAGCTGCATCGGGGCTGTGAGCAGGTGGCGGGCGCACTGGGCCACGGCTGGACAGGTGCCAGGTGCCCACTGCACAGACCTAGCTGCCCCAGAAACCCCATCCTACCCGGGGGAACAGTTTGGGGACGCACGACTGGAATCCAGATGCTGCTCTGCCTGGGTCCCCTGGTGGTTTTAACTTTCCTCCTGAACCTGTCTCCCTCGTTTCAGAAAAAAGGGATCCATAAGCTACTCAGACAGAAGGGGTGACCCCTACTTTCTCCGGCAGGATGGGGGTGTACGTGTGCGTAAAGGAGAGGAACCCCACCTGGCCAGCGTGCGGGGGGAAGGCAGGAGGAAAGCAGTCCTCGCCTGGCCCGGGGTGGGTGGGGTGGCGGGGTTCGGAGAAGGACATGGGGCATCCACAGCGAACCAAGCACTGCGCTGGGTGCCCAGGACACAGTGACTCCCGCGGGCCAGGCAGGGGTGCGGGGTCCAGGCCTGTGCAGCAGCGGCTCTGACCTGTACTGGGTGACCGCCGGGTTGGCCTTGGCAGAGCAGTGGAACGTGACGACGTTGTCCTCCAGCACGGGCTGCGGCTCCACGGACAGGTTGACGAGTGGGGGGTCTGCGGAGAGAAGAGACTCCCTTGTGGACGGGGAGCTGTGTCCACGGCTTGGCGAAGAGCGAGGAAGGAAGGCCCGAGGAGACCCCCTAGGTGACACGGAGGGTAGAGGCCAGAGGTTCTACCACCCATGATCCTGGGGACCCTCAGAGCAGCCACCACTGCCGTGGTTCCCAGGAAGCTGGGGGCTTCAGCGGGGGCTCCCCCACTCCCTAGAGGTGCTGCCTCAGGCAGCCCTGGTGGCGGGGTCGGGGCTCCCTCTGTGGATTGAAAGCCTGGTGTTTAAGCGGACAGCCAGCCGAAGCGTGGCTGCCTGGCCCCCGGACCGTGCCGCCCATCTTCCAGCTTTTAGAGAGAACAGAACGCTTCAGAGAGGAGAGTGGGGGGAGGGGTGCGAGGGGCATGAGGGGGCGTGGGGACACTAAGGCCCATTTACATACAAACTGTCCTCTTTGGAAATGTCTGATTCGTATCTCTTTGTGCAAAGGCTCTGTGCCTCCCTTCACTTCAAAGTGGCATTTACACCCTTGCATCAGCCTAATCACTTGTCTGCGTTCTGGCTGGTGGTGGTGCCCAGCCCTCGCTCCCCAGGCCGGCTCGGCTCTCTCCTGCAATGATGAGAAGCTCTGGCATGCTAAGAGGTGGGAGGTGGAGGAGACAGGGAACTGAGAGAGGGTGAGAGGCAGGGCGACCGGGAGCAGAGATGGAGAGACATGCAGGGGGGCCTGCGGAGTGGGGATGGGAGGCATGGAGACACTTACACAGGAGAGAGACATGGAGGGGGGAGAGAGAAAGAGAGCGAGAGAGAGTGAGCGAGAGACTGAGAAGTGCAGAGGAAATAAAAAATCTCAGAGAAACCCTGAGAAGCAGAGAGACAGAGAGAGACTGACATACACCGAGAAACACAATCAGACCGAGATTGCAGACTAGATGCAAAAAGAGCGAGGGAGACGAGCAGGCAGGAGCGGGAAATGGCAGAGGGCTGGGGAGGAAGACCAAACAGAATAATGAGGAGTAGGGACAGGAGACAGGGAGAAAGAGGCGCTGAGAGATGTAGGGATGGAGGGATCCACGGCAGAGAGACAGAGAGGTGGCAGTTGGCCCAGGGAACGGCTTGCAGGCACGCGGCCCTCCTGAGCTCAGGGGAGCTGGCTTGGGACCTTCCCCCTAAGCTGGTGCCACCCATGCCTCCGGCTTCCAGGCTCTGGTGTCCCCGGTGTCCACACTCCAGGGAGGGGCAAGGACAGCCAGTGCCCATTTCCTTTCTGTCATGGTGGGGAGGCCAGGCTGGAGTTCGACCCCAGGTGAGTTCAGAGGGCGGCGCGGCCGCGTGGCCTGACCTGGGCCCTGGGGCGCCTCTCTGGGCCAGTCCTCACCAATAAGCAGAGCAAAGTGCGGGAAGATATTAGGACTTTCTAGGGGTTCAGCCCATTTTCAGAAAAAGCAGTAAAGAAGCCAGTTGCTCAGGGACCATTGAGAAACACTGCTGACCCCTCTGGGTGCATGTGAAGGTCCCCAGGGGGGAACAGGCCTCCAGCCTGCCCGGCCTGAGTCCTGCTGGCAATGGCTGGTGGGCTCCCGCGCCCTCGGGGAGTTTTAGGCTCCCCAGCCGCAGACCGAGCCTAGCTCCCCAGAGTGGGGGTCATTGGACTGCTTGGCTCCCCTTGCCCTGCCGGTGCTCAAGCTGGCCAGGCCTCCCTTCCCAGCTCTAAGCCTGGGGGCTGGGGCCTGGGAGGGGCCCATGGGCTGGGGTTGCGCAGCTTTCTGCAGGCAGCTTGTTGAGACACGGGCTCCTGAGCAGCCGGTGGCCGACCCTGCGGGGGACCTGTGCTCCCACAGCTCCCGCAGCTCCTGATGGGGACCACCATCCTCGGAGCATCTGCTCCTGGGACAGCCGGCTTGCCTGCCTTTTCCTGGAGCATTGCCGGGGAGTTCACAGGTATTCGAACAATCTCGATCTTACTGTTCAGAGCGTAGTTCAAGTTGTCACGAAGATGTGTGTATGTCAAGGCCTGGCCACGAGGGCTCTCCTTCCAGCTCCCTGGAGAGCCAGGACTGGCAGACCCCTGCAGCCACTCCCAGCTGCTGCCCGTCAGGTGAGTGCCACCCCACGCCCAGGACGACCAGCTTCCAGGCCTGGACGAATTAGGAGTCCCAGCCCTCCTTCCATGCAGGGCTGGCCAGCCAAGCTGGGCGCCCTGAGCGTCTGATGGTGCTTGCCCCGGATGCGTGGAGGCCCGGGGGGAGCTTGCATCTCACTGAGGGCTGCAGACGCGTGTTCTGGGGTACAGGCATTTGGCAGTTGCCATCTGGACCTGCCGTGGGGCTGGCTGCCATCCTCACCTTATGAAGTCTGTACTGGGTGGTGGAGTGGGGTGCTTTTCCACCCATCCCACTCTTGTCTGAGGGGGCGATGGTGCCAGTGTGACAGAAACCTAGAAACCCAGCACAGAAACTGGGGTGGGGGTGGCGCATCCCCACCTGGGTGTCCTTTGTCGAAGGATGGGTCTTGGGGACAGGCGGATGGAGCACATACCTATGGGGGCCCTTCTTCCTTCTCCTCCACCATGTACCTGTCACTCTCAGTTTATCCTGCAGAAATAGTCTCCTGCAGCTCCCTGCCTCTTTGCAACATGCTCCATGCCTGGCCTTTGTTGCAGGGCCTCAGGAGGAGGGGCTCCCAGGAAGCATTCATGGCCCCCACCCTCACTGCACCTCCCGGCCTGGCCCATGGGCCCCTGCATCCCTCTCTCCAGCCCTCTCCCCTGAATGTGCAGGTATGAATTTTCAGGAGCCTCCCAGGCTCCGGAGGCATAAATAGTTTATGTCATATCCAACTATTAAGCATGATTTTAATCCCACTTGTGATGTCGGCTGCACAGCACGCAGAGGGCAGCTCTGATGTAGCGGGCGGAACGGAGACCACAGCGTGCAGATGTTGCAGCTGGGAGTCTGTCGGAGCTTCTACCAGCAGCGGGGGCGTGCGCGTGTGTTCAGGGGAAGCACTGCGTGGAGGAGGGGGTGGGAAAGGGAGAAATTCCATGACTTAGTGATTTTATAACACATCCATTTGCAACTTGGCAGCTGGAGGCAGAGTCCAGATGTGGTGAGGTTTGGGGGGGCGGCGGCGAAGCTTTCTCTCCCGTGACTCAATCCGGGGACCGTGTCTTCCGTTGGGCAACATATAAAGACCAAGGGAAACAAACAGCAAATGTGCTTTTGCTGAGTGTGGATGCTTCTCCGTTGACGAGCAGGTTTGCAGAGGCGGCTCGGACTCCGCCCACGGTGCGCCTGCGAACGGCGGGGTGCTGGCGGAGCGAAGGGCGAACAAGTGGAGGAGGAAGGTGAGGGCGCCTGTGCTTCTGCTTGGCACGCACACGCGAACGGCTTCCGGCAGAGGACCAGTGGATGGAGACCTCTGTCCTGTTGGTGCTGGGGGGGTCCCCACACCCCTGACTGCATGGCTACAACAGCTGACAGGCGCAGGGGGCTCACCCCGTGCCGGCACGGTGCCAGGACGATCCTCTGAATGACTTAAGGTGATCCCACAGCAATCCTATGAGGGAAGCAGTGTTACCTCTGTATACAGATGAGGAAACTGAGGCACAGAGAGGTTCAGTAACCAGGGCAACCTTGGCAGAGCCATGTCCAAACTGAGAGGAAGGTGGTGGCCTTAACTGCCGCCCTGCAGGTCCTCGGGTGGGCGGGCCTGTGAAGCCAGGCGGCTGGGCTCTGAGCTCCAACCTGAGCTCATTCCCCAGGCCTCCCTCCTCGTGGGGCAGAGACTCCTTGGGAAGGAAGGCAGGTGGCGCCCAGAGACCTGGCAACGCGACGTCCTCCCGGGCGCAGGCCGTCATCTGTGCTAATGGGTGCTGGGCTGTCCTGTGGTGGTGAGCAGAGCTTCTCCCGGAGGGGCCAGTAACGGCCTGGGCTGGAAGCACTGCGGCTCCCGGGCCGCCCTGCTGGGGCCCAGGCCGCTGCTGCGGGAGCCAAGCCAGGGGTTCTTCCCTGCGGGATTTGTAGCTGGCCCAGGCCTCTGAACAGCTTGGGGACTGCAGGGGAGAGGTGGGACGCGCTGCGTGGGGACCCCAGCTGGCAGCTTGGCGGTCAGGGGCTTGGGTGTCTAACACTCCACCCTCATTCCTTCCAGATTTGTCTTGTGTCTGCAGAGAGCTCTGATCCGTGGTTAATCCTGGGGCGAGAGGGCACCTCGGACATCATTCAGTGCAATCGGACAGGGAACTGGAGTCCCCGGGATGGAGCCACATGCTCAGGCCCCCACAGCTTGTGGGCAGGGGGGCCTTTCTGGATGCTGGACTCCCTGAGGCCCACAGCACCCGGCTTCCCCTGCACTGCTGGGCCTCAGCTGCTGCACGGAGGAGGCAGGTGGGTGTGGGAGCCAGGCTGACCCTTGAACTTACATGACCCTCCCTCCCCTCGCCCTGGTCCTAGGCCTGGCAAGAGCCCTGCAGGTCTTGGCTCTCAGTGAGGGAGGAATGAAAGAAAACCCCCGCTTGGCGAGATGAAGACAGTGAAGATAAAGCTTCTCCAAGAACTCAGTGGACATGTCTGGCATCCACAGCAAGCCCGTCTGAGATCCCAGCCATTTCTTCTGCCCTCTGGAATGTCAGTGGCGTCTGCAAGGACGCAGACACTGCGTGGGGACGTCTGCTCGCAGGCTCTGAGACAGGGTCCGAAAACCCTAGGACACAGAGCCTGGGAGAGCCGTGTGGGGGCCGAGGCTGGGGGCCATGGACGCACCAGCGCGGCTGGGCAGTGTTTTCTAACGGACAGATTGCAAATGACCGGATGAGGAGGACATGAATGCCAGCCTGCATGCAGCTCCAGCCTTGTGACTCAGCGCCTGTGACCCAGGCAGCCAGCCTCCCGTGGTGGCTCCGTGCTCCCCGGCAGAGTCGGGGACGGCAGGTGTTAGAGAAGAACGGCCGGTGTTTGAGAGCTGACAGTTTAAACCTAGCCTGGCCCGGTGCCGAGAGCGAGGCCACCAGGCAGCTTGCCGAGCCTCCCTCTGTTTGCGGGGACTGACGGGCACTTTAGGGCACCTGTGGAGGGGTCTCTGTTAGGGGACTTTTGGAATGCGATGCTGGTGGCTTTAAAACACCGTCATTGCTTGTATTAGCTGTGGGAGCGAACGCTCGCCGAGGGCCCAGCATTTGGAAGTCTGGAGGAGGGCTTACCGGCAGGGGCTCGGCCTGAGTGTGCAACCTGTGCAGCCCTGAGCGAGCTGCTCAGGGGGCCTCGGTTTCCCCAGACAGGGGCCAAAGCCATACCTGCCCCACATGGTTGTCGTGCAGATTAAATGAGGTCCTACGTGCAAAGGACGGACTGATTCTTCTTCCTCTTCCCTCCTTGACTGGCCCTCCCATGAGGGGGTGGCGCTACCCTCCAAGTCTCGAACCCTGAGGCTCCCAGCATCTCTGCTGTGGCCTCCCCGCCCAGGGACTGTGTGGGGCCACCTGGCGAGGCCAGCGGGGCCAGGGGCTGCCCAGGATATTTACTGGTGTGGCAGTTCCACCTAACACAGGTGTAGGAAAGAGACTTAAACAGTTGTTTGGCAAGGACCCTCATGTGACCATAAGGACACGCTGGCCCTTTGGATGCCCATGAACACAAACGTAGCCAGTCCCCGGAGCTGTCTGACCCCAAGCCTGCCTCGGGTGCCCTGCAGGGAGGGAGCCTGAAGGAGCTGGGTGGGATGTGGGGAGCTGGTCAGCCAGGCTGAGTCCCTTCCAACACCCGAGCTCCAGGCAGGGGTGCCTGGGGTGTCCTCCCCGGCCCAGGCCTGGCTGATACTCACGCTGGATGTCGATGGTGACCGAGGTCTCCTTCCCTCCGGGGATGGCTTTGTTGGTGGCCCGGCACACGATGCTCTGCCCGTTCTCCACGTCTCCGGGGGAGATGAAGAGGGTGCTCACGATGCTCTCACGCTTGCCATCGCGAAGCAGGGTCTGGGGGGCGGGGCAGGGAGAGAAGGCCCTGCGTCACTCCGCTGGGGTGGCCTGGGCCGCTACGGGAAAGAGGGAGCCCTGTGCACGGGAGGGGGGCAGCTCAGGACCCCAGGGTGCCCGTCTGTGCACAGAGCTGGGGTTACTTTCCGCTCCCTGGTCTGGCTGAGTGCTGGGCTGCAGAAGGAAAAAAAGGACAGCTTCCCACCTTGTGTGAAAATCGGCTTGGGCTGGCTGACCCCACCTTATAAAGGAAATGAGGCTGCAGGTCCCGTGGACTGTAGTGATCCCCATCTGTCTGCCTTTCAGGTCGGGGGGCCACTGGGTGTGCAGGAAGCTCTGAGACATGTGTGACAGGCAGCGACGGAGTCTGGCGGGGGTGCAGCTTGGGGCACGGGGGTGAGGGTGGGGCTGGGGGCGATGCAGGCAGAGGCAGAGCACCCGGACTGTTTTTTTTTAAAGTATTTTATTTTTTTTTTTAATTTTTAATGGTTTTTTTTTAAAGATTTTATTTATTTATTTA
This sequence comes from Micronycteris hirsuta, assembly GCA_004026765.1. NCBI lineage: Eukaryota > Metazoa > Chordata > Mammalia > Chiroptera > Phyllostomidae > Micronycteris > Micronycteris hirsuta. The sequence continues at coordinate 21,918 of PVJI01004461.1, read as the reverse complement.
TTTATTTATTTATTTATTTATTTATTTTTTAGAGAGAGGGGAAGGGAGAGAGAAAGAAAAGGAGAGAAACAGCAATGTGTGGTTGCCTCTCAAGTGGCCCCCACTGGGGACCTGGCCTGCAGCCCAGGCATGTGCCTTGACTGGGAATTGAACCGGGACCCTTTGCTTCCCAGCCCGCACTCAATCCACTGAGCTACACCAGCCAGGGCACCCAGACTGTTTTATTACTTCTTCTACATAAACCCTTTCAACTTGTCAGACCATTTCTCTTCCTGACCTCATTGTCGCCCTGACCGAATTATCGGCGGCGCAGATGCCATCATCTTCCCAGTGACAGGTGAGCAAACAGGTGAGACCGAGAGAGGCCCTGGGGCTTGACCAAACTTACACCTCCAGGTGGAGGTGAAATGAGCCAGAGGGTCCCGTCGTGGGTTCAGTTGCGTCCCTCCCCAAATTCATGTCCCTCTGGGACCTCAGCACAGGACCTCGTTTGGAAATAGGGCCTGCGCAGGTTATGAAGTAATTGGTAATTCGTTGAGAGGCTGTAGACAAGATCATCCTGGATTTAAAATAGGCCCTAAACCCAATGACAGGTGTTGGTACAAGAGGAGACACACAGAGACGTGGGGAGGAGGAGGCGGAGACTGGAGGGGTGCCACCGCCCGCAAGGCATGCTGGGAGCCTCCGCGAGCTGGGAGAGGCCGGGGAGCTCTCTCTCTAGGCCTTCGAGGGGAGCACGGCCCTGTCTAACCCGTGAGTGCAGACTTGGGGCCTCCACAGCCGTGAGACAATGCATTTCAGTTTCAAGCCTTGCGTGTGGCACTTGGTTTGGGGGCCCCGGAAGCGCATGCAGGTGCTGGGCCTTGGGCCCCCGTCTTCCATTCCTGTTTCCACAGCACCGTGAGGTCATTCTGCAGCCAGCTCTGCCTTCGGTTGCGACACCCCCTCCCTCGCCTGCACCCCTTTTCTGTTCCCTCCCCATCAGTTTGGTGCCCTGGAAGCTGAGCCCACCAGTGGCCCACTAAGGTGGGTACGTGCTGGGGAGGGCTACTCCGAAGGTGGGACTGTTCAGCCCTCGGAGACGGCTGACTCTGGGAAGGATCTTAGCTCCTTCTAGAAAATGAGTGCCAGGCACGGTCTTATTTTGCTGTGATCAGAGCCAGGGAGTAGAATAATAGTCTTAACTTCCTCAGAATCTTCCTTAAAATAACTACAGGATTGTCTCTAGTCTCACCAGACTCAGGAAGGAAGGGTAGATTATCTCTGTTTAGCAGAAGAGAAAACCGAGTTGAAAGCGAGCCAGGAACTTGCTGGGCAGGGCTGGGGTTTGCACTTGAGAATGGGACTGTCAGCCATGGCGCTCCCACCGCAGCTCCTTGAGAGCCAGAAGGCAGTTGGTGTGATGTCCTTGGGACATCACGGGGTGGTGGCCTCAGCCCTGGGCAGAGGGGTCCTCGGAGAGGAGTTGGGGACAGGGACATGGCCAGTTTGAGCCAGCCGAGGGGCAGTCTGGACAGCCAGGGGATCAGGCTGGAGTCCGGGTGCGGAACTGGAGGGAGGCCAGTAGAGGGACCGGCACAGGGGCCTGCGAGCCAGGGACGGGCGCAGGGGCTGAGAGCAGCTGGCCGGCTCTGCCGCAGACCGCCCATGCCTATAAACGGCCAGGCGATAATAAGAACAATTTCCTGGATGAAAATAAGACCTGGGGTGGGTATGTCTATGTGGGGGGTGGGGAGAGGTCAGCACTGTTCCCACCCACCCTGTTCTTTACTTTTCCTTTGTGCTAACAAGGGGCATTTACACACATTTGACTGGGCCAGGAGCCCCTCCAAGGATCTGCTGTTTGCGGGGGAGGGCAGGGCCATCAGGGTGCCAGTGGGCGAGGAACCAAGAGGCCCGTGCTCCTAATTAGGCCCCTGGATTGCCTCCCCACCGCCCTCCCCACCAACCCAGGCTGCTTCTGTGCCTCAGAACGATGATTAATGACATATTTACTGTGTCCGGGCGTGTGCTTTTCTGGGAAATAAAAATTCTGATTCAAGTTGTTTGTTCCACCTAATTAGAGAAAAGGGAGATGTGTTCATTACACTTGGGAAGAGCGAGGCAGGCAGGCTCTGGGAGCGGCTCCCAGCTCTGCGGGTCCCCGGGGAGGGGCCCGGGCCTGGGGTGGCCGGAGTCTGACCTCCAGGCTCACCCTCATTTTCTCCTTCCCTCCTTCCTTCCTAATCTTCTCACCTCCCCTTTCCGCTTTCTTTTTCCCTTCCTTCCTCTCTTACAAATCTTCCCTTTACTCATATGCAAATGAGCCTTTGCTCTGCGTGACCTTGAAGGTACCAGGCAGGTCAAACGTTCTACCGTTTGCTGATTCTGATCCAGCCCCACTTCGCCTTCCCTCCCAGCTCCTTCCCTCCACTGCACTTGGCTCTAGGGACACGCTGTGGTCCCCAGGCCCCCACCTCCTATTTCAGAGACCTTGGTTGGTATGCAGATCAGCTCATCCAGTGAATTGTTAATGGTGGGCCTTTCCTTTCTGGGCCACCACTTCCAAGGCCTGGGCAGCACTCCCTCTGGCTTGGTGGCACTAGTGATGCTGCCACATCCCAGCCTGGGCTGCCCACGTGACCCTGCGGGCAGCTCTTGGGGGATCCAGTAGGACCGGTGCATCTGGTGTGCAGGTGTGGACTGGGGTGGGGCATACAGGTGACACAGGCACAGGGGTGAGCGCTCCAGAGCAGTGGCCTCCACGGGTGCACTTCCTCCCCCTGCCCGCGACCAACGAGCTTCGGGACTGTCCCAGTGACTGTCCTGGTGCTGCTTCCTGTCTGTGCCCCAATGCCCCACCCCTGAGGTCAGGTGCTTGGCTCCCAGTTGGCAGTGGCCCTGGAGGCTGGGCAGCCCAGGGACAGAACGCACCCTGTGTGTGGCCGCCCAGCGCCTGCAGCAGGGGCCTCTCTGCTCTTTCTCTGGGGCCTCTGCTGGGTGGTGGAGAGCCAGGCTGTGCCCAGGACGTAGGAGGCCTGGTGAAGTCTGCTGGGGCCCCCAGGTGACAAGGAGGGAGGTTTGGAGGGAATGCAGTGGGTGGGGCCCCAGCCCCGTGCTAAATAGGGGGATGCTCACCGATATGCAAATAGCCTCCAGAGGCCTTGAGCCAGACCTAATTGCCTGGCAACCAGGCCTCCCTTCCTCCCATCCTCACTCAGCTCCCCCGCCTTTTGTTCCTAATCATCTCTGTGCTCCCCTTGTTACAGCTGCCTGGGGAATTCTCCGGGCCAGTCCTCACACCGTGGCTGGAATAGGGATGTGAGGGAAGGTGAAGCCGGCACAGGGCCAGCTGCCCAGACCCTGCATCCGCAGGGACCCTCACCCTTGTGCCCTGGGGCCAGGAGTGATGCCTTGCCCTTCACAGAGAAAGCCACAGGCACAGGGTAGGGACTCTAGGCCCTAAGACAGACAGACAGACAGACAGACAGACAGACAGACAGACAGACAGACAGGGTGGGGGTGCCGGGGTGACTGGTGGGAAGAGGGAGCTGGGCCCCGGTGAGGGGGTGGTAACCCAGGGCTCTCTTTAGCACGGGCCCAATGAGACCCACAGTCCTGGGGGCGGGCGGCCCCTTGGACAGGCCGCTGGAGGAAGCTGAGAGGCAGGGATGGAGGGTAAGGGCCTTCTGAGCAGATGCGCACGGTCCAGGGCCCAGGCCTCATCCCTGCACCTGAGTGAAGCAGTGGGCGGAGCAGGACCTGGTTCCCTGGGGAGACTTCTCTCGGGACTCAGCCCCTACAGTCTTCCCTCTGCTTCGACCGCCTGTGCTGCCTCCTGCCGTTTGTGTGTGATTCCAGTGCCAGAGAAGATGGGCCAAGTCTGGGGGTGTCCAGGAGGAGGACTTGGAGAGAGGCCTTGCACTCAGCTCTCCGGGCTCCGATGCTTCTGCACCCAGACACCTGCAGGGAGCCCTGGGCGCGCACCCAGGCCAGGAGCTCTGGAGGCAGCGTGATGAAGGGGAGCCTGTCCGCGGGTCCTCCTCCCAGGTTAAGGGGCCTTGGCCCTCCTCCGGACGCCATCCTCAGTCCTACCAGCTCATCCGTTCCCTGCTGGCCACACAGCGAAATAGCAGAAAGAATGTTCCATGCAGCCAGGGCGGCTGAGCGACCTCTGGGGAGAGCAGGGCTGGGCGGGGCAGGCCCCGGGAGGAGGGGCCCGATAATGGCAGCCGGCACGTGTGGAGGCCCTTTACGGAGTGCTTTCGGACGTGGTTCCCTGTGAGTCTCCCAGCAGTCTGTACGGGTGTCTGTGGTTATCATAATGACATTTTGCAGCTGGAGAAACTGAGGCAGAGAGCTTCAGTTGCCATAACAGGGGATGGAACGTGGGTGGAACCCAGGTCTTAGGACCACCAGGCCTGCTCTACACGACGCTGACCATCTCCATAGGACATGTGGGTGGTGGCGGGGGTGGGGGGCTCGCCGCCTGTGAGGGTCGAGGGAGGGTCAGGCAGTGACTCTAACAGCCACGCTTACCGTGCGTTCGCTCTGCCAGACCCCCTTCCCGTGCAGTCCTCGCAGCCCTCCATTGAGGCAGGTGCTGCTGCCGCTCCCATTGTACAGATGAGGGCACCGAGGCGCACCAGGTGAGGAGCTTGCCCACGGACATGGAGCTAGAAGGTGGCAAAGCCGGGCTTCCAATGGAGGCTGCTCAGCTCCCAGGCCCACTGGCATAGCCATCCACCCACTGTGCAACCATACCGAGGCTTCAGACCGGGGCAGTTAGGGATGCCCTGCAGCGCCTCTCCCAGGACCCAGCACCCCTGGCTGTGCCTGCGTGTGATTTCCCAACCTCTGTCTCCGGATCGGTCACTCATGCCCAGTCCATGCACGGCCCATTGGGGCGGCTCTGCCTTCGGGACTCAGAGATGCCTGTGGGAATGGCCCCCGCAGTCCTGGGGGACTCGGGGGCAGCAGGGTGGGGGCCCGGACAGCCCTGCTGGGCCGTCCACCCCTCTCCTTGTGTTCCAGGTTGCAAGGCCTTAGCTTGTCGGAGCTGGCAGACACGTGGCAGGGGCGGAGTCGTGTCCCCCCTAGAATTCACGTGGGGAAGCCCTGGTTCCTCAGTGTGTGGGGGCAGAGACAGGGTCTTTAAGGAGGCAGGGAAGTTTAAGTGAGGTCATCAGGGTGGGGCCCTAGTCCAATAGGATTGGTGCCCTATGAGAAGAGGAAGTAGGTTCCAGAGATCTCTCTCTGGCACACACCCAGGGAGGAGGCCAGGTGAGGACACAGCAAGAAGGCGCCACCTGCGAGCCAGGAAGACAGGTCCCACCAGAGACCAGCCGCTGTCGGCACCGTAATCTCGGACTCCCAGCCTCCAGAACTGTGAGAAGATACATGTCTGCTGCGGAATCCCCAGCCTGTGGTGTTTCGTTTTGGCAGCCCTTCCCTAAAAATACAGAGCGCCTGATCCAACTGCTTTGTTTTCCAGACGAGGAAACTGAGGCCCAGGGCATGGCCTCCTGGGCTGACACAGAGCGGGACCGGAACCCACACCCCTGGCTGCCCGGTGCAGTCCTTCCTGCCGCAGGCCAGCAGGGGTGAGACCAGGGTCGGGTGGGCAGAGGTTGGGGCATGACCTTCTGCTCTGGTTCTCGGTAGCACTGTGCCAGGCAAGGGGTCAAGGTGGTCCCCGCACAGGTCCAGCAAGGCGACTCTGACCTCTCTTTTCACCAGTTGAGGGTGTGTCCCCTGCAGGACGTAAACCTTGGCGTGGGCCAGGCTGGCCCAGCCTCAGGGAGCAACTGGACAGATTCCCAGACGGGAAGGAACACCCTTTCCCTTCCCTTTCACCCTCAGCTGCGGGACACCCTGCTGCATCATGCCTTTGTATTTCGTAACCCCGCAGGTGGCTCCTGCCCAGGGTGGGGACAAGGGACACGTCTCTTACTGGGCAGCTTCCCCTTGCATGGACTTGCGCGAGGAAAGGCTTTTGTCCTGGGTTCCGGCACCCAGCTCCGGGTGGGGACCTTGATCAGCAGCCCCAGGGTTGACTCCTCAGGAGGGTGCGGGTCAGCTTTGGACAGGAAGGACACAGCTTCAGAGAAGGGACAGGCCACCTCATGTCCCCCCTGAGGGCGAAGGCTTTCCTTATCTTTCTAAGGACCTTGAAAGAGACTCCAGGGTGGGTTGGGAGTGGGGAGCAGGTGGTGTACCTCCAAATCTCTGAGGCCGTGAGCAGAGGAGAGAGCAGGGTGCTGGGGGCGCTGCCTTGCCCAAGGCCCTGGTGCGTCTCTGAGCAGCTGCTGTCTGAGGCCAGAGAGGCTCACGGGAAGGGGACCAGGGTTTCTGTCCACTTGTCAGCTGGGCAGGGCCCTGCCTCCCTGGCAGACCGAGGTGTTCTACCGGCAGGCCCGGGAGTGGACCGTCCATCCTTCCAGGTCCTGCTCATCTTTCAAGGCTCTGTGGCCCGAAGCCCATCTGCACCGCTAGGCACAGTCTCCCGAGGGGAGTGTGCGGGGCACTGTTTGTTTCAAAGTGAACCTGGGATCCTGTTGTCATCCAGGTGGGGGAGGGGGGCAACAGCCCAGGAGATAACTGGACTGCTTCAAGCCTTTGTTGTGGTTTTCCTGGGGGCCCCCCTCCCCAGCAGGGTAAGCAGTTGGACAGGTTCTGGTAGCCGGCTACCTGAGTAGTTGGGGCCCCGGGGTGGTGTGGGTTAGTGACCCAGTACTGGCTGGGGTCAGAGAGGGCAGGAGGACTGCAGGAGCCTCCGGAGAGGCGGTGGGGAGGGGAGGGGCCCCCACTGCTTGGTCTGCATATCAAAGGCGTGTTCTCAGCTCATTTCTAGGAAACAGCTGTCCCCCCAGGAAGGGCAACCCTTCCTCACAGGAAGGCCTGCAGATGTCAAAGTGTCATAAAATACAGAAAATAAACAACATGGGTCATTCAGGGGTCAGTTCAGGGCGCTAGCAGCTCCAGGCACTTCGTGTGAATGGGGAAGCAGCTACCCTGCGCCCCTGTGGGCAGGCAGCTCGGACTGACCCGGGCCTCCGTGCGCAGGCTTCAGCCCTGCCCCGGACAGGGACGCACCTGGGCGGTCCTACCTGCAGCCCTGGAAAGGTGGCCAGACCTAGCAGACAGAAACTCAGGGCTCTTAGATTCAAATGAATGTGGGAGAAACAGTGAATGGTTTTTAATGTAAGCAGGACCCACAACTGCACACCATGCACTATTTGGGACACACTTACACTGAAAAGTTATTTGTTGTTTATCTGAAATTCAAATGTAACAGGGCATCCCGTATTTTACTTTATTTTATTTTTTATTTTTAGAGAGAGGGGAAAGGAGGCAGAAAGAGAGGGAGGGAAGCATCGATAGGAACATCGATTGGTTGCCTCTCGCACAAGCCCTGACTGGGGATCAAACCTGCAACCCAGGCCTGTGCCCTGACCAGGAATCGAACCGGCGACCTTTCATTTTGTGGGACGCTGCCCAGCCCACTGACCCACACCCGTCAGAGCAGGCATCCTGTGTTTTATCTCCCAACCCTGGGCCCTGGCCCCTTCGGCCCTGTCTCCTCCTCTGACCCAGCTACCCCAGGGAAGAGGAAGAGGCAGAGAGACCGAGATGGAGAAACAGAAGCCACAGAAAGACGTACAGGCAGAGCTGGAGCCGCAGAGGTGGGGAGAGTGGGACTCCTCCCACGCAGTCCCCGCCCCTCCCTCCCCTGGCCGGCCCCAGGAGGCCTCACCTTGGAGTAGGTGGCCCCGTTGATGACCTCTCCCTTCCGCAGCCAGATGATGGAAGCCGCAGGCTTGGCGTTGTCTGCGTGGCAGGTGAGGTTGAGGGGGTCCCCTGCCCGCAGGCTGATCACGGGCCCCCCCAGGATGACGGGGTCATCAGGCGGCACTGTGGGGAGAGGAGGAGAGAGGTCACGCTGAGGGAAACCAGCCCCTGCAGCCAGGCAGGCCTGCTGAGCTGGCGGACTTGAGGGAGCTGATGACAATAATCATCACACTTTAATGAACATGTGATCCCCTTATAGTATAATAATAATAATAATAATAATAATAGCAGCAATAATCCCGGACATGTGCCCTGCGTGCGTATTTGCAGAGGATGTTCTTATCATTGGATCATCCTCTGCCTACAAGGAACCTGTGAGGAGTCAGGGCAGGCGTCCTTGACCTTGCTCTGTCATCTGGTTGAATCCTCACAATGATCTTGCTAGATAAACATTGTCATCATCTCAATGACATACATCCAGCGGGGTACAGCAGGATTCGGTGACTTGCTCAGGGTCACGGTGCCAGTGAGCAGCAGAGCCAGGGCCGGAGGCCAGGCCCCTCTCCTCTCCAGGGCAGGGGACAGGTGCCTTTGCAAGACTGGGAGGGCTGTGTGGCCCCTGGCATCGTCTTGGCATCTATCCTTCCAGAGCTTTCCGGCTCCTTTGCCCCAGAGCAGCAGGGGACCTTCCTGCCCCACACGGGAAGTTCCAGGAGGACGCGGACATCTCCCCCAGGGCCCTGCAAAGAGCCTGGCGCCCGGTGGAAGGTCCACAAACGTTTGCTCATGCCGGGGAGTCGCCCTGTCCTCCCCGTGATGACGGTGGGGTGCAGGGTGGGCAGCTATGACAATGCGCGACCAGCATTTGGAAAAAGGCCCAGAGAAGGGAAGTGACTGGCCAACGTCACCCAGCCTCTTCTGATGTCAGGCGTGTGGACACGCAGAAGGCTCTGGGCCTCTGAGGCTGCCTGCCTGCTCCCTCTGGGCTGACCGTTCGAGGGGCGGGTCCCCCTCCAGACGGAGGGAGCCATCCCTGCTCTTCCTCCCCCAGGGAGGGGCCGGGTCAGTCCCTTCTGGGGGCTTGGGAAGGGCTGGCTGCATGTTTGCCGGTGAACAGCAAAAGGGCAACTGAGGGACAAGCTAGGTGCAAGAGCAAAGGATCCCAGTGGCCAGAGAAAGTCCATCCTTCTTCCCAGGCCCTGCCAGGCCCTGTGGGAGCGTCTGCGCTGTGGGCTGGCCCCAGGCCCCCCACCGAGCAGGCTCTGCCTTGCGGTTTGCCCTCCCCACTCTGGGCACACCTTCAGCCCTGGCCTCTGCCCCTCCCTTCCTGCCTTGAGCAGCCTTGCTGAGAACCGCAGCCCAGGGAGTGCCACCCAGGTTTCTATTTCCTGAGGGACAGTAGAGCCTCAGGCCTTGCAGGCACCCTCGCCAGCCCAGGGCTCCGCCCAGGGTCCCAGCCCCAGGAGGAGGTCTGCCTCCTCCAAACCGGCCCCCACCCCTGGGCGGCCCTGGGCACAGGCTGGTGGTAGGTGTGGGCTGGACAGTCAAGACACCCACCCTGCCCACGGTGCAGCCCCTCATTAGTGCCTGGGGTGTGGGTGTGGCCCGAGAGCAAAGGGAGGCTAATGAGGGGTTTCCATACATGGCGGTGGGCAGCACAGTTGCTGCTGACGGGATTTTATCTCCCCAGAACGGGCGGCCCCTTCCGGCAGGGAGGGCCGGCACCGGGTCTCCTGCCCGCTTCCTTCTGTGGGGCCAGCCTTCTCCCCACGGGGTGTCCGGGGCGGAGGCACCCCAGCTGAGCTAGCCGAGGGCCAGGAAAATCCGAAAGAGCCGCGTGGAGCTTCAGGAATAGAAGAAATAAGCCCAGTGGTGTGGCACAGGGGACCGTGCCAGCTGTCAGAGGGTGAAGCCACGAAAGCAGTCCCTATATTGGTTTTATTTCCTCCAATATAAAATGTGAAAGTTCAACAGAGGATCTGGAAAGTTCTCTCCAGCACTGACATTCGTTGGGTCTGAGGTAGTGGTTTTTCACTCTGGCTGCATGTTAAAATCTGGGAGAAATTTTTAAAATCGGGGCCACACTGACAACTAAACTCAGCTTCTGGAGGTGGGTGCCAAGCAACAGGAGATTGCTCTATCTATCTATCTATCTATCTGAGAGAGGAAGTGGAGGGGGGAGAGAGAGAGAGGGAAACTTCGATTTGTTGTCCCACACAGGTGTGCATTCACCGGTTGCTTCTTATCCGTACCCTAACTGGGGATTGAACCCGAGTCCTTGGCATATCCGGACGACACTCTAACCCACCTGAGCTACCCAGCCAGGGCCAAGCACCAGGAGCTTTTAAAGCTCCCAGAGGATTCCAGTGTGGGATCAAGTTTAACGAAGCAACTGTCTCTGGGCCTTTGCTCAGGCTCCTAACTCCCGGGGTCACAGGGTGGAGCCGGAGGAGGCCTTTCCCGAAACCGAGGACGGGGTGGGAAGCAGCGGGTCCTTCCTGCTCCTGCACTGCTGTGCTGGGAACTCGGGAGTGAGGGCGCGAAGACCAGGGGAGAGGGGCGTGGGACCACGCTGTGCGAGGACTCGGGCGCACACTCACTCACACACACAAACCTCCACCCGCAGAATGGTCCTGATTACATCTTCCCAAATAAGTGGTTATCACACCGGTTATTCGTGCAGCTATGCATTATTGATTGGCCTTCGCCTGGCTGCACAGCAGATGGGTGGGGGTGGGGTGCAGATGGGGCTGGGTGTGTGGGGCGGGGCGGGAGGATGTTTGGGGGCCCAGGGCTGAATAGAAATCAACAGTCACCCTCGCAGCTGCAGCTCTCATGTAAAGAGGGGGGGGACTCATTACCTCTCTATTCAGAGGGGCCCAGAGCTGAGGCGCCGGGAGGGGAGAGTCTGGCGCAGCCCGAGCCTGGACATGCATTATTCATGCAGCCCCTTCACGGGATTGGCTATTATCCTGAACCACGATAGAGTTCGGTCTCCTAATTTTTAATCACAGGGAAGGTGGAAACGTTAGCCTTTTGTGATTAATCTGGAGATAAAAATAGTTGACTGTGTTGGTGTTGGGCTTGTTGTCAGTCGGGAAGAAGTGTTAACTGTTGGGTGACTGAGGCCTGGGGCGACCTGAGTGGGTCCCGGGGAAAGCAGGTGCCCAGGGCTTGGAGCTGGGCTGGGGAGGCCGCCATGCAGGCCCAGAGGGGTGGCGCAAGGGAGAGCCCCGCCCTGGTGGCATGTCCTGATACCGCAGGTCATGTGAGTCGAGACTCCTCGACCAACCTGGGGGTGGCTGGCTATTTACGGTTGACTCTCCTGTCACCCAGGATTTGGGCAGGCGGCGGGGGCCTCCCTCCCTGCTCTGCCCTGCCTCCCACCAGCCCTGTGGACTGCCACCCACGGGTGGGCAATGCAGGGCTCCTGTCTCTCTCCCTGGGTGCGGACTTCCTCCAACCTCTGCTGTCAAGAGCAAGGGCCCCCGTGGAGAGGCAGGCATGGGGACGCGGTCCAGTTCTGTGCTCACAGAGAGGACACGGAGGCCAGAGAGCACGAGGGGCCGCCCTGTGTTACCGTGGGGGAGGGCAGGGACGGGTGGCCCTGGGGCTGGGGAGCACCCTGATGCTGGCAGAGGTAGAGCTGCCGTAGTTTTATGCACTGAGGTCCTTTGCTGAGGTTGTTTTATAGAGACAAGAGATTCTGTGGCTCAAAGTGTGTGGAACCACTGAGTGGACCCATCGCTACCTTTAAGGTGTGCTCCCTTAAGGATGTGCAGCATCCTTCAGAGTCCTTCCCTCCCTCGGGCCCACGTCCTGCTCATTACCCCAATGCTGGGACAGGCTCTGCCTACGCCTGTGGCATCCAGGCCCCTCAGTCTGAGCGTCAGAGGACGAGGGAGCAGGGGCCGAGCTGGCGGTTGGTGCTTGAGAACTGTCTGCTGTAGGAATGGACATTCCGCGTTTGCTTCCGGATCCACACCTCGCTCACTGTAGTCCTCTGCCCAGGTTCTGAGACACCTGGAATCCTAGCAGCCTCTATTCCTCGCGCTCATAGATGCGCCACCTACTGGCCAAAGTGAAGAACCGCAGAATGTAAAGACAGGCCTGGGGATGAGAGGGCTTTTAAGGACCTGCTTCCCAGGGCAGCTCAACATTAATTCAGAAAATTTGTCCGGCCAAGATGGAGGTGTAGGTAGACACGCTGTGCCTCCTCACACAACCAAAAGATGGAAAACAACAATTTAAAAACAAAAAACAACCAGAACGGACAGAAAATCTAACTGTATGGAAGTCCGACAACCAAAGAGTTAAAGACACATACATCCAGACCTGGGGGCGGGGTGGAGCTGGGCACGTGGTGAGACGGTGGTTTGTGGAGCGGGGTGTGCAACGCTGAAACAGGCTGGGGGGACCGCAGCTGGCGTACTCCGACCCAGCAGGACCGAGGCCAGTGGAGTGGACGGTCCTGCATTTGCACACAGATAAACCAGGAGAAAAAGCTGGGGAGCGGAGCAGACTGCACAGCCCAGAGGCCCAGCTCAGGGAAATAAAACCTCAGACCACGGAGTGAAAACACCTGTGGGGGTTGAAGCAGCAGCGGGAGGAACTCCCAGCCTCACAGGGGAGTTTGTTGGAGAGACCCACAGGGTCCTAGAACAAGCACGCCCATGTGGGAACCAGCACAGAAGGGCCCAATTTGCTTGTGGGTAGTGGGGAAAGTGACTGAAAGCTGGCAGAGAGTGGAGCAAGTGGCATTGTGCTCTCTCAGACCCCTTCCCTACAGACAGTGTCACAACGCAACGATGTGGGTTACCCCGCCCTGGTGAACACGTAAGGCTCTGTCCCCTTATATGTAACAGGCGTGCTGAGTGAAAAAAAAATGGCCCAAATGAAAGAGCAGATCAAAACTCCAGAAAAAATACAACTAAGCCACAAAGAGATAGCCAACCTATCAGATACACAGTTCAAAACACTGGTAATCAGGATGCTCACAGAATTGGTTGAATTTGGTCACAAATTGATGAAACAATGAAGGATATGCTAAAAGAAATGAGGGGAAATGTGCAGGGAACCAATAGTGATGGGAAGGAAACTGGAACTCAAATCAATGGTGTGGACCACAAGGAAGAAAAAACATTCAACCAGGAAAGAATGAAGAAACAAGAATTCAAAAAAATGAGGGGATGCTTAGGAACCTCCAGGACATCTCTAAACATTCCAACATCCAAGTCATAGGGATGCCAGAAGGAGAGGAGGAAGACCAAGGGATCGAAAACTTATTTGAACAAATAATGAAAGAGAACTTCCCCAATCTGGCAAAGGAAATAGACTTCCAGGAAGTCCAGGAAGCTCAGAGAGTCCCAAAGAAGTTGGGCCCAGCCCTCGCTGGTGTAGCTCAGTGGATTGAGCACAGGCTGCGAACCAAAGGGTCGCCGGTTCAATTCCCAGTCAGGGCGCATGCCTGGGTTGCAGACCGGGTCCCCAGTGGGGGCCATGTGAGAGGCAACCACAGATTGATGTTTCTCTCTCTCTCTTTCTCCCTCCCTTCCCTTAAGTCTAAAAATAAATAAATAAAATCTTAAAAAAAAAAAAAAGAAGTTGGGCCTAAAGAGAAACACACCAAGGCACATCATAATTACATTGTCCAAGATTAAAAATAGGGAGAGAATCTTAGAAGCAGCAAGAGAAAATGAGACAGTTACTCACAAAGGAGTTCCCATAAGACTCTCAGCTGATTTCTCAAAAGAGACCTTACAGGCAAGAAGGGGCTGGAGAGAAGTTTATCAAGTTATAAAAGACAAGGACCTACATCCAAGATTACTCTATCCAGCAAAACTTTCATTTAGAATGGAAGGGCAGATAAAGTGCTTCTCAGATAAGGTCAAGTTCAAGGAGTTCATCATCACCCAGCCTTTATTATATGAAATGTTAAAGGGATTTATATAAGACATGGAGGGTTATCAACAGGGGAGTGGGAGGGAGATAGAGGGGGAGAGGGTACAGAGAATAAGTAGCATAAATGGTGGTTAGAAAACAGACGGGTGGAGTATAGGAAATGTAGAAGCCAAAGAAATTATGTGTATGACCCATGAACAAGAACTAAAGGGGGGGGAAGTGGGGGTGCGGCATGTGGGGCAGAGGAGAATAAAAAGGGGTAATGGGACAGCTGTAATAGCTTAATCAATAAAATATATTAAAAAAAAAAGAAAATCCACATGGAGTGCCCACTCTGCGCCAGGCGCTGTGTGAGGCGCGGGGACACAACGCCCCTGCCCACATGGCGTCGGTATCCTGGCGGAGAAACGGGCGATGCAGCCTCCACGCACAATGTATTGTTGGGTGCTGGTCAGTGCTCAGGAGCCAAGAGCAGGTGGGGCACAGAGAGAGCTGGGGGAGGCCCCAGGGCTCTCTTCTGCTTTTCTCCATTCGCTCTGGCTGTCGCCTTCTGTCTGCCCCCCAGCCATGGCGGCTGCTCCCCCAGGGCCCGTTCCTCCCGGCACCTGTCGCCCCCCACGCTGCCTGTGGAGAAGCACATCCCTTCCCGTCGGACCCCCAGCAGCGGCAGGCTGATGAGTCCCAGACTCTGTATTCGCTGCGGCGGGGACTGGCACCGCCAGGCAGTGACAACTCTTTCTGGGTCCCATCTCCTTCGCCCTGCCTCGTCACACCTCCTCGTGCATCTCCGAGTGCTCTCAAGTGTGCCCGGCTCTCCAGTGCACCCCAAAGTCCTCCTGGCTCAGGCCCTCATCCTTGCTTTTTTTCTTGTTTCATCCTCACCTGAGGTCGCATTTTTATTGATATTAGAGAGAGAGGAAGGGAGAGAGAGATAAAGACCGATGGGAGATCGATCCCAACATCGATCAGTTGTCTTTCAAACGTGCCCCGACCGGGGATCGAGTCTGCAGCCTAGGTATGTCCCCCGACTGGGATCGAACCCACAACCTTTTGGTGTGTGGGATGACGCTCCAACCAACTGAGCCACCTGGCCAGGGCGGCCCTCATCATTTCTTGCTTGGATTACGCTACCTAACACTCTCTCCCTCGTTCCTCCACTCTGTCCTGTGCCAGAGCAATCGGCCCAGAAGTCTGGCCGTTCGTCCGTCTACGCCCGCGTTCGTCCACTCTCCATGTGCTGAAGGTCCGGCAGCCCTTCGTTTGGAGTCTTTCTGGGAGTGTCGCTGTCTGGATGAAGTATGAACTCCTTGGTCCCTGTCAGCCTCCCCAGTCTCATTTTTCATCACTTTAACTCAAATTCTCCTTGTGGATAAGAATCATCTACAAGGACTAAGTCGCTTTTCCCCAGTTGTCCCTTTCCATTTGTCTAGCTAACAGGAAGACTGGGCGGCTTGGGTTCAAATCCTGACTCCCCGCCTTTATTAGTTTGTGGCCTTGGGCGAGTTGCTTAGCTTCCCCGTGCCTCAGCTTCCTCATTTGTAAAATAGGGGATAGAACAAAATCAGATGTGCTATTTAGCTGCCAGAGTCCAGTGGGAGGCGATGTGGGAAAACACCATAAACGGTCCAGCGTTGTATTTATGTCACTGGTTCTGTGAGCAAACAGTGCTCCTCCCTTGAAAAATGATGGGCAGAGCGCCTGGGGCGTCAGAGTCTGCTCTCTCTCCTTGGGAAAGTAGGAGTTTCTCTCTCTTTTTCCTCTGTCCTGTCCTCCCCAGGCTCCCCGGGGGTGGCCCCGCGCTGCCCTGCCTAGTGTGGCTTCTCCTCCCCCCAGCCTCAGCCTCCCTGCATGTCATGGTCATGGTCGGCACCTGGCCTGGAAGCCCTGACAAACCAGCACGGAGATGGGGAGGCAGCAGAGGCAGGAGGGGCAGGAGGGAGGAGGGTCCAGGGTGGTGAGGTGAGGGTGGGGTGGGAGGGGCAGATGCTCCCAGGGACACCGTCGCTGGTTTCCCCCTCAAACGAGGAAGGGCGAGCATTCTGCTCATTCCAGATTAGACCTTGGAAAGGGGTCTGAGCCTGTTTATCAGCGAGGAGCTGTTTGTGAGAAGGATGTTTCACTAACACCCAGCAGACAAGTACATCACAGGACGCGTGTGGAGCAGAGGGAGGGGAGAGCGTGACGGCAGGAGGGCAACAACAGCAGCCGCGTGCACGTGTGTGCGTGTGCACACGCACGGTGCCTGTGTGTCTCTCTGTGTCCCTGTGTGTGCCCGCGTGAGTCCTGGCTCTGGATGCCGGGGGCGGTGTGGGAGGGCAAGCGTGAAGGGCCGGGGAGGCTCCCCGTTTGGTGGGGGTCGGGGGCTCTGAGAGCAGCAGCAAGAGGAAAACTGGGGGTGGTGGGCCGGCGGGGCTGCAGGGCAGGTGGCGCGGGGGAGGGGCACAAGGTGTGGGTGGCCCCCTGGGGCCCCCAGGGAGGTGGGTTGTCCTGCTGAGGAGGGGACTTGCTCCTGTCTCTGGATTGGCTCCTGTGCAGATGGACACAGGGCAGCGTGGCAGCACTTCCCAGGCGTGTTTGCGCAGTAACCCCCACGCACCTGCGTTGCCGAGCCTCGCCGAGCCCCTCGGCTTGTCCTGAGCGGCCCTGGTGTTGGGGTTCTCCCGGCCAGCATGGCTGGGCCCGGGGAAGCTGAGCATGGCACATGGACCACCATTGGCTTGTTTTTAATTCCTTTAAAAGTGAATTATAATTGACGTTTGATATTGCATTAGTTTCAGGTGCGCAGCATAGTGATTCAATATTTTTGCACATTGCAGAGTGATCGCCACAGAAAGTCTAGGTACCATCTGTCACTCCACAAAGCCATTACAGCCGCACTGACCACATTCCCTGGGCTGTACATCACCTCCTGCGCCTGCCGTTTAACTTCAACTCAGTCCCTCTTAGCCCCTGCCACCGCTTTTCCCCACCACTTACTGAGACTGCACAGTCAGCTCATGCTGCGGACCCCTGCAGTGTTCTTATTTCGCAGATGGGGAAACTGAGGCATAGAATGATCAAGCCACTTGCGGCAAGTCACACACGTCGTAAGTGGTGGAACCAGACGCCTAGATCAGGCCCCTGCAACCTCAGTGCTGCAGACCACATGGGAGTGAGAACCGGTCCCCAAGCACTGAGTGGCTTCCCCAGCTCCAAGGCAGCCACCCCGACCCAGCAGGAGGCTGGCGTGGTCGAGGTGTCTGTCTGGGTCCAAAAATAGAAGCAGAACTGACATGCTTGATTCCGCTACAAGCTCCCCATCTGGCCATGGGCCTCGTGGAGGAGCCCGGTGGCTTTCCCCAAGGAGGGAAGGAGCCCGGGGGTAGGAAGTCTCCCCAGCCAGTACCCGGAGCCTCGGCAGTCTGTGCAGAAACAGAGGGGTGCAGGCAAAGGGTCACCTCCTTTAGGGGTTTCAGGAATGAATAGCAAATGCCAACAATTGGCATCTAAAATGAGAGGCGAGGCACACTGCTTTTTCATGATAAAAACGTGCCTCTGCTCCCCACAGTAGTTGGTTGCTGGTGGGAAGGGAGGACAGAGCCAGGAGTGTGAGAGAAGTGACGGCAGGGGACAGGCAGGGAGAGACGGGAGAAGGGGGAGGGGCAGGGCCGAGCCGGGGCCACGTGACCCAGCTCAGGGCAAAGACCAGCGTGAGGGGGGCCAGTCAGTGTCCCTCTAAGAAGGAGCAGGAACGCTGACGGCACCCCTTCGGGGAAGGGAAGGGGAGGGAAGAAGCGAGGGGCTCTGTCTGGTCTCTTGCCACAAAAACTCACTTCAGGGAATCTCAGAAAACCCCGAAATGTAAACTTCGAACTCCACGCAACATTTTCAAGTCTACTATTGGCCAGAATCTGAACCCTGTTTGAAAAAGTACAAGTATCTACATTTAAAAAAGAGCAGCACTCTTGGAATTCATTGTGAGAAGTGCTGGAATGCTCACCTATCGTTTGGCATTGCAGATAATTTGGGAATCTCCCGTCCTCAGGGCTCGCGGGGAGACCACGCTTTCCCTCCAGAACTGGGGGACTTGCCCTTAACTTTGTACAGAGAAGGTACACTTGAGGGTCTCTGCTGTCTCCCAGGGCGCCGCCGTGGGAGGTGCCGGTTTGCAACCGCAGGGCATCGCTCTGAGAAATCGAATCATGCCCAGCCGTGACGGACAAGAAAACCCCGCCAATTGCCACAAACCGGGGGAAACTTGAGGGCCCCGTGCTAAGTGAAGTGAGCCAGACACGGCAGGACACATACCATAAGCAAGCCGAATTAACGAGCAACAGACAGCAAAGTGGAGGTTGCGGGGGGCTGGGGAGTGGGGAGAACGAGGAGGTGTGGGTCAGAGCGTGTGCCCTTCCGGCTACAGGATTAATGACGTCTGCGGCTCTCGTGCTCAGCACGGTGATTATAGCTAAAGCACTGTATTATACGCTGAGCGTTGCCAGGAGGGTGGATCTTAAATGTTCTCACCACACATGCACACCAACAGTAATTACGGCCCAGGTGGGAGGGCTAGCCAATGCAATGGTGATAATCATGTTGCAATATAGAAATGTATCCAGTCAACACCTGGGCGCCTTAAACTTACACAGCGTTACAGGTCCATTACAGCTTTACGGAGCTGTAACGGAAAATAGAAAGCTCGAGTCAAGTGCAATGTAAGGGGAGCAACGTGGAGAGAGCCGTGGTGTTCAGGGCGACAGTGCCGTCTGCGTAACCTCATCAGAGCTGCCGGAATGCCTTGCAGGTGGCGAGCTGGGACAGTGTGCAGCTGGGTGCGGGCCGGCCTGGGAGGGAGCAGGAGGCTCCCAGAGTGTCCTACTGTTTTCTGCACTACAAGATAATGCTCATGACCCTACCGGGCACCGACCTCTGCCGGCTGTCTCCCTGTGGTTCCCTACTGGGCGCTGGGCACTGGGCCAAGGGCTGTTCCATGAGGGATCAAAGCTTTTCAAGGGAAAAATGAGAGTTTACTCTCCCTTCACGATTTCAGGTCTTGGATATTTCCACCCGATCACTCCCTGGTAGGGGCTGGGCAGCCCGGGGTGGTGTGAGGGCACAGGGTACCCCTGGCCATCCAGGGAAGGGCCCCCCATCCTGGCTGGTGGCCTCACATGCCAGCTGTTCATTCAAACACCTCGAGCTCCACATGCCTGGGTCTCCTTTGGGGACGGACCCCACAGACCCTCTCTGTCCCTGACACCCCGAGCCGGCCTGGCCCTCCAGCCCATGGGAAGGCGGAATCTGATGGGCCCCTGGGTGTGGTGCCATCACCCAGAATGGGAATCCTATTTGCCCATGTGTGGCCGGGACCTCAGCTGGAGTTCTTTTTGTCCCGAGTAACCCTTTCTGACAGTGTGGGTGTTTCCTTCCCCTTTTCCCGTGGCTGGCCTCACTCTTGCTGGCCTTGGGGAGGCTGGCCTGTATCTGGGGACCATGAAGGCACCGTGGGCCTTTTCCATCACCCCAGGCTCTCCCCGCATAGTCACCCCATTGCGTAGTTACCCCCATGGGCCTAGGAGGTGGGTGGGCAGGGGCTACTCTCTCTCCCTGGAAGGTCCGTCACCCCCGTCTGACTCGCAGACACCTACACGAACCTTAGGCTTCGCTCAGACGCCTCCTGCGACCTCCACTAGACCAGCTGAGCATCCGGGGAGAGGAACAAGTCTCGCCCGCTGTGTGTCCCCGTACCCAGCCTGGGACCTCGGCCAGTGCTCCCGTGGGCCTCTGCAGGGGGTGCTGTCTGGGACTCGGGGTGGCGGTGACTTCTGGGGGCAGCAGCCCTGTCTTGATCTTCCTGTCCTGCCCCAGCTGAGAGCTTGCTCAGAGACTGGGCTCAACAGATGATCCAGGAATAGATGGAAAGAAGGACACCTGCAGGAAGGGGGGTGGGTAGGAGATGCCAACACCACATGTGGATGGCTTGGGACAGGCAGATGTGCAAACCCTCAGACACGTTGAGTATTGCTATGTTCCAGAGGGTCCCCTCTGATGCTGTGAGCACCCCCGGTTGGATTCACGGGCCAGTTTGGGAAGCGGCTGTGTCAGGGGCTCCTAAGGGCCTTGCTGGTTTGGAGGTGGCTGCAGGCATTTGAATCGCTGAGCCTGGGTCTTGGCAGTGGGTGTCCCCTGGCTTTCCTGAGACCCTGTGATGTTGCCACTCTCCACCTCCAGTCACCCCTTTCTCTGGGACCCCCAGCCGGGCCTAGGGCCCTCGGATCCTTAACCACCGCCCTTCCCTTTGCTGTCTCCCCTCCGAGGCTTCCCTTCCTGTTGATTAGCGACTGAACCACCTGGAAAGTGCCCTGGGCACGGCGGACGCTCTATGGAAAGGGACGGACCGAGTCGCTGTGGGTGTCCCAGGATCAGCCCGAGTCGGAATGCTTGGCTCTCAGCTCAGATGTGCATTACTTCACTGTGCAGGGACGGGGAGGCGGGTGGAAGGGCCGCGTAGGATGGTCCAAGCCCAAAGTGTGGCTAGCGGGCAGCCGGTCAGCTGCTGTGAAGGGTGGACAGGTGAGGGCCTCCTCTGTCCTGGTGGGAAGTGATGGGTGTGGCTTAAAGTCACAGTCAGGTCCCCGTGACGGCCATCCCTGTTTGTGGCCAGCAGCCTGGATCGCCCGAACCTGGCATGTAGTTGAGAATATCGTTTGCATTTGACTTTGGAAGGCATGGGGGGAGAAAAGGCCGCTTTGCTCTTCGGCCTATTTATTTAGACCCCCACTGGAGTCAGCTCGCATTCACGGGACGTAGGCGCTGGGAGAGGTGGGCAGAGCTCTCTAGGCATCAACAGCTCTTAGCCTGGGCGCGTTCAGGTGACGGGTCATTGGAAATGTCCAGGCCCTCGCTCAGAGTTCCTGGGGTGGGGTGGGGGGGCTCCGACGCTGCCTCAGGGAGCCTGGCGCTGGGGCCTCCCAGTTACCGGCTGCGCGGCCTTGGATGAATTAGTTAGCTCTCCGAGCTGTCTCCATCACGCAAAGGGAGGGGGAGTAACACTTATTCTGACGGTTAGCAGGCTGATTATGGGAGACAGCATATGTGAAATCCCTGGAATCACTCACCATAGTCATTAATGCCCATCGCCTCCCTTCCCTCTCCTCCCTCCTCATCTCCCGGAGAATGGCCCTGCCTCCTGCATCTCGGGCCAGGTGGCAGTCCGGGACCCAGGAGGTGAAGCAAAGTGAGGAACCGTCTTTGGGGTCAGAGACAGGAAGCCCCCGCTCCTTCCTACCGGAGCCTGAGGGTGGGCCCTGTCTGTACTCTGTCCACCCAGTGGCAGAGAGGAGCCCTGCGTGGAGGGAAGGGCGGGCGTCAGGGGACCCTGAACCTGCTGTTCCAACGACAGGACCCGAGTCTCAGGGCCGCCGCTCCAGCTGTGGGAACCTGGGCAGGGCTCAGTGTTCACGTCCCATCCCAGCGGGCATCTCTTCTCCAGGGGGCCGTCTGCTCTCGGGGACAGAGATTTCTGTACTGGTCCCGTGGGGTTAGTGCAGTTCCCCCTTCGTTGCTGGCACTTTCTCCGAGCCAAGCCTGGGGCTGAGCAGAGGTCCCGTGCGCCGTGTCTGGTCCCTGTTGTGTGTGTGCAGCCCCCCCCCGCCAGAGGCCTGTGGGTGACTGGGGCAGGTGTCGCTTAGAGGCACGTGTTCTCCCTACGTGACGGACGGGGAAGGGAGGCTCAGAGAGTTCAGGGGGCTTGCTCAAAGGCTGTTTACCAGAGCACTGCATCCCCCGGGGCTGGAACTGGGCCGGTCGGGGAGTGGGGGCAGAATGGGGTGGCCACCAAACTTCAAAACCTCAAGGTGGGCAAAGAAGAGAGTCCAGCTTCCTGTCCCCATAGGATGCATCAGTAGACACAGAAAGGAGATTAGAGGGGAAGATATTCGAGGTCCCCCCTCGTTAATTTTAATCTAATTAGATCACAACACTGCTCAGTAAACAGCAGCCCGCCTTTAATAAGCCAGGCTCCTCCCGACCCTGTGATTGTGTTTCTAATCAGCCGGTGTACCGGGGAAGGTGCTGCTAATTGTCGCGGGGGCCTCGTCCCATCCTGTGCCAGGTAAGGGATGGCAGCAAGAGACCATTATAATCAGAGCCAATTAGTAATTATTACAGATCCCAGCTAGAAATTGTTTTCAGTTAAATATTCCCACAAAGGTGCTAAGAGTCTCCAGGGCACCTTGGGTGCCGCAGCCCCGGGGGAGGGGCTTGCAAGGT